>CAUYSK010115312.1:0-38939 GCA_963575035.1 Avahi laniger
TTTTCTATATATTTTTAGTTGTCCAACTAATTTCTTTCTAATTTTAGTAGAGACAGGGTCTCGCTCTTGCTCAGGCTGGTTTCGAACTCCTGAGCTCAAACAATCCGCCCGCCTCGGCCTCCCAGAGTGCTAGGATTACAGGTGTGAGCCACCGCGCTTGGCTGGGCACTCTTTATATTGAAGGCATAGATTATCTACTTTCATTCCCACAATAACCCTACCAATCAGGGCTGAGCATTAACGTTAGTTCACGGCTGTGGGAATTGAAGACTGGAAGGTTGGGTAGCAGATGGCAGAGTTGGGATTTGACTTTAAAGCTGGTAACCAGAATATTCATCAGCATAAATTACAGTGACCTTTACGTGGACTGTGTTTACAAAATGTAAACTGCAGTTAATGTTTCTCTTTAAATTCATCCGGAGACGGAAGTAGGCCTTTCACACTATAATTTTTAATACAGTCCTTGTCACTTCCTGAGAACTTCACTGGTCTCTGTGTCCAGACCTGTGGGTCATGAGACTACGGGGTAGACTAGGGGTGTTTACGATCGTCCCCCTCCTCTGCCCTCATCTGTGCACAGCAGTCTACAGATTATGAAGCTCATGGATACACACTACAGGCCTATTACATAGCTTGTGTATGTTTATTACCTACAGATTACACAGATCATGTGTGTACATCACCTGCTGATTACATAGATCAAATATGTGACTTATACACAGAATACAAGGCTCGTGTATACACAGTACATACCTATATTAATACATAGCTAATGTGTGTATGTTATCACAGATTACAAAGCTTATACATGTACATTAACTCATTGGCTTCCCACAACAACCCTGTAAAATACAGGAAAGTGGGTGGTAATCTCATTTTCATGGTAAGAACATGGAGACCAGAGAGGTTAAAGTCACCAGGTGTGTTAATAGCAGAGCAGGGACTTTAACCCCCAGCCCCAAATCCTTTCTGCTAGTCTGCACTGCAACAAAGATGTAGAAAACATCATCATCAAGGTGATTTTAAGAAAGAAAAAAAATTCTTTGAAACTGAAAAGAAAAGCAAGCATTCCAAACCAAAATAAAGGAGCAAAGGGGAAAGAATAAACCTATTTTCCAAATTAAAAGTCAAGCCATAATTAGTCATTTATAAGCAGTAAAGTAGGAAAGAACGGCATTCATGAATACAGAGGGGAGAAACCCAGAAGTAAGTGTGGAAAAACACTAAACGTGCATGAAGACACTGCCAGCACACAGATGAAATACGAAGCCGGGGGTCATGCAAGGGCTGGGCTCTGGGGCGCCTCTGTCGTTGACTCACTGGACACACGCTGGAAAAGCAAGTCTTTCTCCTATTGCTACTTTAGTTCTTGCACCTATGAGAAAGAGAGTCCTTCATAGCAGTCACTTGTCCATAAAACAAGTTGAGAGTCTTGAACCAAAGAATACAGTGACAAAACATACGATTACCCTACTTCCTGCCCAAAAACACATGGAATAGGATACACATCAAGCTGTACTGTTTAAGATATCACAATAAACACTGTGTTTATTATAGAATCCCACTGAATAGAAAAACGCAGCATGTACACAACACGAGTGCCACAAAAGTCAATAATAAATTGAATTTTATCCTAATGTCTCCTTTTTTATGGCCGAAAAGTAGTTAATGCTGTGCTATCACTCTAATGTCCCTGCATATGTCATTAAATGAATGAAAAATAATAAGCACGCCACCGTCTTTCTTCTGGACAGGGCAGGAGCCTCCTCGCTGTCCCCACTCCACACTCTTACTTTCATTCATTCTCCACAAGGCAGCCTGGATGAGCTTTTTGAATTACCAGTATGACCATGACTCGATACTCTCCTGCTTAGAACTTTCTGTGGTTTTCCACATCTCTCATGTTGAAGTTCAAGATACTTAGCAGTGCCGAGAGATCCTGGAACGTCCCAGCATCTGCATGTGTCACCAGCTTCATCTCACCCTGTCTGCTCCACTCGCTCAGGACAGGCATTCAGTAAATTTTGTTCAATGAATGAATGAAAAGGCAAGCAATGCAGTTAAGGTTTGTTTTTGAATTAAGAAGCAATATTTCGGTGAACCAAACAAATACATGGTGGAATTTCAGACACCAACAATTGTCAAGTCGGGAAGAATCCTCCTGGGCAAGGATCTTCCAACAGCCCTCCGGACACTGGCCCTGTCACAACATGACCCACGCTGGGCTCAAGATGAAACCTACATGGACGAGATTTCAGCAAATTGCATGAGATGATGCCTCAGCAAACCACAGCTGCTCCAAATGTCTCCTTATATGGCAAGAGAGAGTAACGCCCAGTGAGCACCGAGGTTAGTTCAAGGATTATTAATGACGACACTCTTTGTGTACAGGATTTATTTGACTACCTATCATGTTCTGGATTAAGATGATAACAGGAAGCAAAAGAAGAGTGAAATCATTTCACTTGCAATAGCACTTCCCACCCATTAGTGGGGATCTGTTTTTCTTCTGTGGCCTTAAATGAATGAAATCACCACAACAGGCCTGGTGGCATGCCAAAGGTACGACAAAAGGACTTAAGGATCTTTCTAAAGCCAGGCTTAGGTCAGAGTGTCCTAGAGCTGCTTTCTAAGGAGGTACCTAGCTGCAGCATCATCTCTTCCCTCCTCAGAAAGGTTTGGTGTCAGCTGGAAAAGGAAACTGGAAGAAGGGAGGGAGTGGGCTCCTTTTCTGAAAGTGAAAATGATAAATGAGGTTCGACTCCCAGTATCGTGGGCTAGGTCAACCCATTCTTCTCAGGCTTACACCAAGGTATTGAATGACAAATATGTCATTCAAATGATGATGATTTCATCTCAGCCAGGTGAAAAGATCTTGACAACCGCGGAAAAAAAGGCTTTCTCTGTTGGCGATGATGATGAATTGCTGTGCCTCCCTGAACACTGGCCACTCTGAATTCAAGGTGAAAATAGATAAAGATCAGTAACCACTCCTAAGCACCTCAGAGCAGATCCTCACTAACAGGTCGTGTCATTTGGCAAAATACTGGATCCACAAGAAAATGAAACAAAATCAAACCAAACCCTCAGGTTCAGAGACTGGAGGGTCCTTAAATGTAGGATTTGTGTCTTGTTAGTCTATTTACAAAACCAGAGCACCTCTACAGTCAACCCTCCATAAAATTAATAATTAGATGAACTAAATTAGAGGATTTTAATCCAAATGTTTCGTAGCCATGGAATTTAACCAACACTGAAATTAGAGACAAATTCACAGTTTGAGGGTAGGAGATGAAGAGAGTTCTGTATCGGTCTTTGGCCTTCCACGCCCACACCTTTGGAGAGCTTATCGCTTTCAACTACATCGGCCCACAATCATCTTTCTTTTCTCTCGTTTCCATCTCACTAAGTCTATTCCACACAATCCACTACTGCTTTCCATTTCGCCCAAGACCAAGTTAGCAAACATTTGCCGAGGTCCTGCCATAAGTTGGAAATATTGGGGAATTAAAAGGTGAGTCAGCCCCAGCCTTGGCCTTTAAGCTTTCTGACAGCTAAGGGGTGGGATAACTAGGCAGTTGTTCGCCACGCACCACGGGCAGCAAACATCTTTCATCACTGCGTGTGCACAAATCACTTAGAACTACATTAATACAAATTAGGGCCTTAATAAATACTGGCTGGTCTGGCTTCTATAAATACAGACCCTATTTAACTGAAATCTGCTTCTTCTTTCTTGACTCTGATATTTTTGCCTCTTCGAATTTTCTAATTCTTCTCTTACGGTCCCAGATACTCTTCTTCGGTGGTCACTTGCAAGACCCTGTACACCTCTGCATCCTTTGCTAATTCTTTCCTCCTTTTAAAAATCGAATTAAGAAAGGTGCCCACCATAGTTGTCTTATTACCTACCTTTTGAGAAAACTTCCCTCTGTGATCTTAAAACCTTTTTTACCCATGTGTGGTTTCTAAAATTATTTTTCCTTGTATGTCAGTCGCTATATACAGATACTATTTGGAAGCAACATTAAGTTGACTTTTGTTTTCCTCTTGGTTCTAAATACTGTATTGAACACTTTGTAATGCAAATCTTCTATCTGTTGGCCCTTTTTTTCCTAAAAAAAAAAAACAGAAATATGAGAAAATGGGTTTTTTCTGTTGTATTTGGCCAGTTTGATAACCTGAGGTAGTTATAAAATGTCCAATCTGGTGGCACTGCAGAAGCAGTGTTATTTCTATGAGTGCCTAATCTTTTTATGTAACCCTCTAAATCGTAGGATAATGACATAGCAATTTTGCCTGCAGACCTACTGCTCATCTGTTCTGAAATGTCATGCACAGTAAAAATATATTTGGGAGTCATTTTGGCCATTCCTCTCTCTCTATAAAGAAGAGGTGCCTATAAAACACTTCAGTGATGGAGTGATTGTCTTTAAAAGGCACAGACTGTGCTTCCAGCTAATGACACTAACTGTTGTCAGGACTTCCTTTTGACCTCTGAAGTCCCTGCATGTAACCGCATTCATTCACTCACCACCCAACCTCTCCTACAAAATACCCATTCCCTTTAATGACATCTCAGTTCAACAGAAAGATGAACCGAATGTAAAGATGTGAAAATTTAAAAATCTTTTAGCCAGAAGGCATGCAAAGGAGAATAATTCTGATTCTGAACAATCTGAACTCAACAGAAATACAAAAAAAAATCATGAAACCATATTGCAGGTGAAATGCTCATTAACCAAAAAAATAAATAAATCTTGGACATTTACTAAGAAAGCAGTGGTAGCCTTCATCTCTCAAATTCTTTAAAAATAGTTTAAAAATAAATTCAGCCATCTGCTGTTGACCTACCCAAAAGCAGAAAGTTGCAACAAATGACTTCTTGTTGCCCCTCTTCCTAGTTCTGAGACTCCACAAATATTGGTTATTTTATTTTTCTTAAAAATGTAAAATTTAAAAGAATGTGACAAAAGTTTAAAAATTCTGTAAAAAGTATGTGACTAATGTGAATTCATTTTAGTTTCTTATTTGCCAATTTAAAAATTTTAATTGACTTAATTCTTTCTGAAATAGAATAAATTGTATGAGCTCCTTTTTCTAAGATTAGTTTAGTCATCCTTATGTCTTCCAATATGTACACAGGGAGTATCTGAAATGATGTTCACCAAATATCACCAATGGGTGTGTCTATGTGCAGGAATTGTTTTTTTTTTTTAATCTTTTTTCTTGTACTTTCATGTTCTTTTAAAATCTGGTAGAACTGCGCACATTAGAAGTTATAAGGAAAATCACTGTGTGACAATATTAGAAGAGATTATTTCTCCTCAGTCTTCTCATATCTCACCACCAGTTTTTCCATACCCTGGTCCTGCTATGATACAAGAAATATTTTGCTCATGGTTAACCTCTGCAAATCAAACTCCCACACACTGACATACAATGAGACATGGGCCAAATTTATGGGGCTAAGTCACTGCCACTCAGACACACCTGAAATGAGCAGAGAAACATCAATTCCATTGTAGACATTCATGGGAGAATGTAGGGAAAGGGTGTGCAGCCCGGCCCTTGCCGGTACTAGCGGTGGAAGCTGTTTTCCTTTATGAGGTTGACCCATGTGAACAGAAACCGACCACGATCTTGATGACCAAGAACTGTCCACATGCATCAGAACACTGCTTGCCTCCACACGTCCAACCAATCTCTATGGCTCCCTCATTTGCTCTCCTTACAGCACATCTCCCTTTTGTCTATTTCTCATGTCAGAGGTGTACGTGACCATGGACACTCCTTCTAAGCCCTCCCCCAAGCTTCCTTGAGACTTGGCTAAATTTTTCCATCTTGTGCATGGAGAGATGAAAAAAATCCAGAGGATTCTCCTTGATAAAGATTTGTCATAAGGGCAGGAGGAGCAGGGCTGGTGTGCTTTGGGTGGTTTCATTTGTAATTAGAAGTAGTTCTGTCTTTGTGGATGGTGGGCCCACTTCCAGAAGAGGCTTTTTCCTACTCTCTGGTACTATAACTCAGTCCTAAAAAGGAGCAGCAGGTGATGGCATCAGAGGACCTAAGTTAAAATCCTGACCCTACAAAGTTCATTACTGAGTTAACACACATTTACAAAATGCCTACAAGAAGCCGGACTTTGGTGCTTAAAAGACGGAAGGCGTAATCCCTGCTTTCAAGAAGCCTGCAGGGTCAGAGGAGTGTGACAAATGCAGTAGTGGGTGAAAGCACAGGGTGGACGTCATCCCAGTCACAGGAGGCGACTGGGCCTGGCCGGCGGCTCCCAGCTTCCACCATGGGGCGGGGATGCCACACTCTCTGCCCCTCTGGAGGGTCTTGGAATCCAGAAGAGGCAGTTTCCCCCTAGAAGGGGCACCCGACACATGCTGGAGGATTCAGAAAACGATTGTTGATGGAGGGGACTCTTGAACTACAGGAGAAGCAGGGGTGAGTGACTTTCCAGGCAGAGGGGACAGTACAGACTCAGGCAGTGAGAGCTAAGAATTCATGTGCTTGGTTGCACTGTGCACACAAATCAGCTCTGAATCGTTCACCCCTAGGAGCTGTTGACTCTTTATCTGCCGAATGGGGACAACAACCTTGCCCAACGATGCCAAGTTGTTATGGGGATTAAATAAAGAAATCGAAGAGCTACATCAACTGGTGAGTCCCATTATCATTATGAAAGAGAAGTGCCACACAGGACCCCGTGGAGATTCAACTCAAGATAACAGCACTAGGTGGCAGGAAGTATCCTGCCTTGGCTCCACCTCTAACCATAGTTTGTCCTCGCCATACCCACTCTCACAGGCCTCAGTTTCCTCATCTGTCAAATTAATGGCTTGGACCCAGGAAGGCTAAAGGCCTTGACTTCATAGCCAAAGTGCTTAACTACCGTACAACATAGTATTGCCACTTAAATCCCAACTTAAAACCTACTGTATGTCATTAAATGTATGCTTGACATCCTCAAGATGTAAATGACTGAAGGTATATCTTTAAATATTGAGTCTTCCAATCCACAAATAATAGTGTACACCTCCATTTACTTATCCTGACACTTTATTTCAAAGTCCCCTTTAAATCTAGCTGCCAGTAACCAGCACGTGGCCCCCGCCCCCAGACTGCTTCTTTATTCCTTCTAACCTTTACCTTGGCAGACAAAGTACAAGATTCATCAAGCACGTTTGACAACCCATGGCGCATTTCCTGTTTTCCACCGTTCCTCTGCAGGTCACAGACACACAGAATCCAGCCGTTGCGGAGCTCAGCCAGGAACAGGGCTGCCGACCACGGCCACATTCCTCCCAGGCCAAGGGACATTCCCTGAGCACAGAACGGAGTTGTTTGGTTTTGAGGTGCGCTGGGATGAAAGGCACCCTGGAAGCAGAAGGCTCGGCTATTCATTAATTAATTACGACTATAATTGAGGGTTTGTTCTTAAGAGCAAGTCCTTTGAAATTACTTTCCATTAAACAGCAACTGCCACAAAGACATCAGATATTCAGAATTTTCTGTTTCCTCAGCACAAGTAGTTTTATTCTGGGACCTGGGTCCTGTTCTGAGCTGGCTCTTCCTTTATGAGTCTCTCGAATCCTCACTTTAGAGCTGGGGCTTGTTTATTTGGGGTGGGGAGAGGAAGTGTGTATTTGTGGTTTCAATATCTGTTTTCCAAAAGGAAATCTATGCTACACCAAATAATCTTTTTGTGGACTTTGATCTGACCCTTTTCAGATAAATGTACAATGGAAAAACTCCACGGAAAGATTAGAAAGACACCTGAGACTAATACCCACCTGATGTGGGGCCACACCTCCTGGTTACAACCGGGAGGGAGGAAGCAAACTGTCATATTGATGTGGTTCTAAACAACAACGTGTGTAAAGGCCCAGGGGCACTCCGCCATTGACCAAGAGGAAACACATGTTGCACAATGATATGATCTTGTTGGTACAATTGTCAGAGAAGGAAACTCCCACAGCAAAGGGCATAAAACCATCAGGGCAGTCTGAGGCAGCTCAGTTCTGTGGTGCCAGGGAGTGGAGCAGAGCCCAGCCCTGCCCCAAATGCAGATGGGACCATGAATTCCAGCCACAGCTTCAGGCAGACCACCTTGGCCTCCTTCCATGGCACCGGCAGTGGCTGGGGTCAGGCCAGGTGCTTCCCCCGGGCTCCCAGCGTCCACGGCGGCGCGGGAGGTGTCCGCATCTCCCTTTCCTACACCACGCCAAGTTGCCTGCCCCATGGAGGGGCTTGGGGGCCTGGAAGAGGCAGTTCCCTCCTGGGCGGGAATGGGAAGGCCACCATGCAGAACCTCAACGACCGCCTGGCCTCCTACCTGGACAAGGTGCGCGCCCTGGAAGAGGCCAACGAGAAGCTTGAAAGCCGCATCCTGAAGTGGCATCAGCAGAGAGACCCTGGCAGTAGGAAAGATTACTCCCAATATGAGGAAAACATCAGCCGCTTGCAGGAGCAGGTAAGATGCTGGGTGACCCTGGAGCTCGAGATGGGGCTGCATTGCCAGAGGACCTTCAGGAGGAAAAATCAGTACAAAAGACAGTTTCCAGGAAAATGGCCAAAGAGCTTAAAGTAATTGTGCACAAAGGTTTTTAAGGATATTTTCTTATTACACCTTAAATTTGGACTTGGGAAACTCCATTTTGTATAACGAATCTCCTATACATGAATTATGTCGAAAAAGAAAGCAGCAAAAATTACAAAAGTACTATATATTATTTTTAAAATGAGACTGTCTGATTTTTCATACAGCGAAAAAAAAATCTAAAACATGTGAGCAACCAGCTGCTGTTCAGTATCACTTATGACCCAACATCAGAGTAATGACAGGGGCTGGTATGCGTGTTGCATGCTCCGTGCACAAGGCCAAGAGACTGTTTACTTTCTCATTACATCAGTTCTGCTCCACCTCAAAGTCCTGGCGACAGTGAGGTTATCCATCAACAAAAGGCTGAGTTATACCATTCTGGAGATTATACCTGAAAGCTTTCGCTCTACTAGCAGGTTGATCATTGTGACATCCCTCGATGTCTCTTTCTGAGGGCCGCTAGAAGATAGAGTTGCTCAGAGTTCTGGCAATGGCATGTTGCTAGAACAAATAATAATAAAATGAGCATAATTTTTAGAATCTTAGAGTTGGGATGGGCTACAGAGACCGTCTTCATAAAAGAAATAACTTTTTAACCAAATATCAAAAAAAGCTAAGCACATCCCTTCTGGGCTATTTCATAACATTAGCTAGAAGCAGAAGGAATCCAATCATTTCACAGGTTATTTTCTAAAGCTACCTAACTTCCCTCTTATTTTAAGCAGTCCCAGAAAATTCTTTGTAAGATCTTGATTTAACCTACCCCAGAAAGGGCATCACAGGTTTCCAATATTTGTACCATATTATTTCACAACACTCAGTCATCCTTGCTTGAATATAGGAAGGACCAATCAAGATAATATAAATCTGTCCTTGTAATGAACCCTAATTATTGAATAATCAACCTAATAACTGACTGTGTAATTACCTTAACTATATAGTACATGGTTGGCTTTATGAAAAAAACAAGGTGACTCAACAGTCCTCATCGTGTTTTCTGTTTAATAAAGTTGCTTTGGTTTTAGAATGGAGGGAATAGAAGATTTTGACAACTGGAGATCTAACAACATGACTGCCAAAAGAAATGTGAGGTTAGACCTGGTCAAATAATTTAGGAGCTAGCAGAAGAAAGGAAGAAAAAAAGAAAGGGAGAAGAGGGAGGGAAATATTTGCTGAGCACTTATTATATGCCCGGGCATCATATTGGGTATTTAATACACATCTCTATGCTGTCCAAGAGCTTCTGCAATAATGGAAATGTTCCACATCATCTAATTTAATCCCCACAACAACCCTGGAAGGAAACTAAAGCTCAGAAATGTGTAATAGCTATTCAAAGCCACCAACAAGAGGCAGAGGCAGGATTCTAACCCAGGTCTGTTTCCAGAGGCCATGTAAATCCCACTACAGTGTGGTGCTGACCAGCCTGCCTCATACAAAAATGATACTCATTATTAATAAAGACAATGTATTACATCATCATTATTAATCATGCAACATATATTTCATATATATTATCTCCTTTAATTCTCACAGCTCTGTAAAGCAAGTATTTTTATCCCTAATTTACAGATAAGGAGACTGAGGCCGAGTGGTTGTCCAAACTCTTGGAAAAAGAATTGAGGAAACCAAGTGGGTGTAATTCGGAGAGCGGGGCGCCATGCAGCTTGCCTACTCTCCAGATGGCCGGGGATTCTGGGATCTGAGCTTAAATAGGAAGTTTCTTTGGTTTCAAATTCCACTCTTTTCTGGATTTTTACTTCAGATGTTGCATTTTCTGTGCATTTTAAGAAAGTAACTCTTTAAAGTTGAGATTGTCCATCTATCCCAACCTCCCGCATTTGCAGATGAGAAAACAGAGACCCAAAGAGATCCCACAGTTGCCTGGGGCTGCCCCTTCCCAGGTCTTGATGAAATGCTCTGAGTAGACACAGCTCTCTTCCACTCTTACTCTAGAGATAGTAAATGTTACTCAAAAAGTCAATAAGAAATTGAGTTCAAAAATTAATCCAATCTTCTGAAATCCAAACTCGTGCATGGCCATAGGGCTATCATAAATAAAACTTCTTGAATGAGTCTCAACAGTACTGTATTTGGCATTTTGGTTACAGTCAGAAATTCCATTTTCCTCTCCCTGGTAGGAGATCACACTCCCTGGAGCAACAATACTGCACTAATGTATCAACTAGATTTTAAAAGAAGGAACTCAGGGCCTTGGGGAGAATTCAGGTGATTAATTACAACATTCGATGCAAATGCTATGCCTCATATATTATTTTTCAATCCATCTTTATCCAGTTATTACCATGAAGGTCGTCTCAGAAATAGTGGTTATGTCATAATACTGTCATCAAGTAAGTCTGAGCAGTGCGAGATAATTTTAAATGTGCTCTGTATCAAGCACATTTCAGAACCTGCATTCACGTACTATGAGAACATTGATTTGATGTGGGCTTTGCAATGAATTTAACTCAATTTAACTCAGAAATGCCAAATAAGCCCACCGATGGTATTTTTTATTCTCTGATTCTGTGGAGTGTAGAGGGGAAGGCTTCTCTGGATGTCAATCAATACTTCACAGTATATATCAAATACAGTAACCCGGTGCACAAATGAGTAAGGCTTACACCAGGGGCCCCCAGGCATTTTGGGATGGAGCCATTTTTCATTTTGCATGTACTTGGATAATACAAATAACAAGGGATCTGGAGGCAAAAGTATTGGTAAGGATTCCCCTAAGCAGCATTGTAGGGAGACAAGGAAATACTCACAGTATCCTTTTTGAAAGCAAAGGAAGAAGTCATAATACCATTTGGAAAATCCCATAAGGAGAAGAAGGAATTTGGGCAGGGGTAGCCAGCCTAGATATTTCCTACCACAAACAGCAAAAGTTTGAGGATGGGCTGGGCGCGGTGGCTCACGCCTGTAATCCTAGCACTCTGGGAGGCTGGGGCAGACGGATTGTTTGAGCTCAGGAGTTCGAGATCAGCCTGAGCAAGAGCAAGACCCCGTCTCTACTAAAAAATAGAAAAGAAATTATCTGGACAACCAAAAATATATAGAAAAAATTAGCCAGGCATGGTGGCGCATGCCTGTAGTCCCAGCTACTCTGGAGGCTGAGGCAGGAGGATCGCTTGAGCCCAGGAGTTTGAGGTTGCTGTGAGCTAGGCTGATGCCACGGCACTCTAGCCTGGGCAACACAGTGAGACTCTGTCTCAAACAAACAAACAAAAAAAATCAAGGTGTGGCAGGGCTGGTCCCTCCTGGAGGCTCCAGGGGAGAACCAGTTTCTGGCCCTTCCCAGCGTCTAGAGGCCGCCTGCATCCCTTGGCTCGGGGCCCCCTCCTCCATCTTCAGAGCCAGCAGTGCAGCATTTTCCAATCTCTCTCTGACTCTGATCCTCCTGTCTCCTTGTATAAGGACCCTGTGATGACACTAAGCCACCTATATAATCCAGAGTCATCTCCCATCTCAAGATCCTTAACCCAGTGGTTTCGCAAGGTTCAAAGCTCCCGTGAGCTCTGATCAGGACGCTGTCCTCCAGCCTGGGCCACAGGGCTAGGCCTTGTCTCTGAAAGTAAATAAATAAACACACTATGAACTTTAGTAAAGTGTCAGCATTGGCCCATTAACTATAACAAATGTATCATTCTAACAAAAAATGTTACTAATAGGGGAAACCAGGTGTGCGGAATAATGTTAACTATTATCTTTGCTGTAACGTTTCTGTAAATCTGAAACTGTTCTAAAAAATAGTCTACTGATGATACTAATGTATAGATGAATAAATGAAGAACTTCATTCTTCATCACAGCAATGATGATTACAGTTCCCATATCACAGAGCTATTTCCAGGACTGTGTGGGAGAATATACATGAAGCATTTGGCGTGAAGGACACTCTCATTTAGAGCACTTGCCACCATTGTACTAAACCTATGCCATCCGTTATAGGAGCCACTACCCTATATCATTATTAAAATTAAAATTAATTAAAAATTAAGTACAATTAAAAATACAGGCCAGGTGTGGTGCTCACACCTGGAATCCCAGCACTCTAGGAGGCCAAGGCTGAGGCATTGCTTCAGGCCAAGACTTCGAAGCCAGCTTGAGCAAAAGCGAGGCCCTATCTGTACAAAAACCAGAAAAATTAGCCAGGCACGGTGGTGCGCACCTGTAGTTCCAGCTACTTGGGAGGCTGAGGCAGGAGGATCACTTGAGCCCAGGAGTTGGAGGTTGCAATGAGCTATGATGATGCCACTGCACTCTAGCCTAAGCGACACAGCGAGACCATAGCTTTAAAAAAAAAAATTCAGTTCTTCAGTGGTACCAGCCACAAGCCAGGTACAAAAAAGCCACAGGGAGCTAGTGGCTACTGGATTGGACAGCGCTGATATAGAATATATGCCAATGATTCCAGAAAGTTTCACTGGACAGCACTGCACTAAACAACAAAGAGTGTAATTATTCAGTGTTCTCAACTCCTCTGGGTAGTTCTCAACCGCCATCTTCACAACCTTCCTGACCACCCTCTTTCAAATTGTAACTCTCAGCTGGGTGCCGTGGCATGTGATTGTAGTCACAGCTACACAGGAGGCTAAGGCGGGAGGATCGCTTCTTGAGCCCAGGAGTCTAGCCTGGGCAACATAGTGAGATCCCTATGCCTAGCTAAAAAAAAAAGAAAAAAAAATTTCAGCCCTCATGTTTCCTATGCTTCCTTTCCCCAACTTATTTTTCTTCTTACCCTTTTCACCACTTGATTTCTCTTCTGCCTCCCCATCTGGCACCGCATGGTCCAATGCAGTAGTCGCTGGCAACATGTGACTGTTGAGCCCTTCTGTAGCCAGTCCAATTTAAGATGTGCCACACTGAATGTAAAATATCCACTAGATTTCAAAGGTGTTGAGGGTGGGGAAGAATGTAACATATCCTGTATTTTTTTTATGTTGACATGTTTATTTTTATTTATTTACTTATTTTATTTATTTGAGACAGAGTCTCACTCTGTCGCCCCAGGTGGAGTGCAGTGGCAGGATCATAGCTCACTGCAACCTCAAACTCCTGGGCTCACGTGATCCTCCCGCCTCGGCCTCTCAGAGTGCTAGGATTACAGGCGTGAGCCACCTCCTGGCCTCATATTGACAACAAGTTTAAATAACTACATATTGGGTCAAATCGAACACATTATTAAAACGAACATCACCTGTTTCTTTTTACTTATTTTTAAACATGGCCAATTATTTAACACATTTAAATTACACACGTGGCTGACAAATTTGTGGCTCGCTTAAACTTTTCCTGGACAGCGCTGATCAAGAATGTCACCTACTGGAAAATTTAAAAGTTGCACATGTGGCTCGCATATATTTCTAGGGGACGGCACTGGCCTAGAATGTCAGTCCAGCAAGAACAAGTATTTTTGTCCGTTCGCTGCCCATACGGTGATTGTCACGTAGTAGGCACTCAATAAACATAAATGAATGGGAGGCCGAGCCTCTACGAACTCGCTCGCTCTAATCGATGGAGTGCTGACTACTTCCCCTGCCCCGCCTCCTCACCGCACCAGATGAGGAAACTGAGGCCGAGCGGAGTGACGTCAGCCCTGCCCAACCGGGCGTAGCGCGGAGGCCTTGGGGCTGGGATTCGAACCCAGGTCCTGACCCCACAGTCCTGGCCCGCTGACCGTTCCTACCTTGCTGGGCGGCGGCGGCGGCGGGACGGACAGGTGTGGGACACATGGCGTGCGCTAGACAAGGGACGCGGCTCCTCCGCCACCGCTTTCCTTCGGCCTCTGGGAGCCGGACCTCGGGGCTCCCCCTCCGCGGCCATCGCTGGCCTCCCGCGTCTCCGCCGGCCGCCAAGCCCTTCTCAGGCGGCGCCGGCCGGAAGTCCCGCCTCTCCCGCGCGCCCCGGAGCGCCGCGACAGCCACATCGGCCAATGAGCAGCGCGCCGTGGCGGACGCCGGCCAATGAGCGCGCGCGCCGGGGGGGCGTGTCCGGGCCGCGGGCCGGAGCGGGTCGTGCGCGCTGAGGAGGAGCCGCCGCCGTCGCCGTCGCCGCCACCGCCGCCACCGCTACCGAGGCCGAGCGGAGCCGTTAGCGCCGCGCCGCCGCCGCCCGTCCTCCCGCCCCGGAGCAGCCCCGGGCCTGCCCGCCCGCGTCCAGGTGAGGCGGAGGGCCTTCAGCGGCGCTCGACGGAGTAGGCCGCGGCAGGCCTGAGCTCGCCTGGCCGGGCCGCGGGCGCCCGCCGGGCCTGCACCGACCAAGGCCCAGGCCGCGTCGGGCCGGGGGAGGGGACGCGCGCGGGCCGCAGCGGGAGGGCGGGGGCTGGCCGGTGTGGGCGCCGGCGACAGGCCCCGGGCCGGATTCCTCGGGCGCCGCGAGGGACCGGCGAGGGGGACACGGCGTGGGCACGCGCCTGGGGGCCGGGCTCCGCGGCCGGGGCCCCGGTATCCTTGGAAGCGCGGGGTTCGGGGGCGGGAGAGTAGGGCCAGTGGCGGGGGAGTGGGATGAGCGCTTCGAGCGCGCAGAGGTCACGGCCCACGGGTCCATTCCCCCGGGAAATGGTACAGATTCTTTTGTGGTCGTTGTCAGAGGACCGCGGCCGTTCTGAGGTCCTTTAAGAAGTGTGCAAACCCTTCAATAGATACGGTAGTCCCGGAAAAAATCTAGACTGCTGCCTTATTTTTTGAGCGCCATCTCTAACAAAGCTGTTTGTGGGGCGTGGGACGTTAGGATTTGTAAAATATGTGTGTGTGTTGGAAACACACAAACTGCACGCAATTGAACAATGGGGGATGGATGCTGTTCCTTTTCCGGTGCCCTCTGCTGCTCGGTTTATTAAAACGGGTTTTGGTCCCTACTGTGTGCAGGTGAGGTGGAGAAGAAGTTCTGCACAACTTCTGCACGAGCTGCCCGTGGTGGGACCGAGCCCCCCTTACCGAAAAGTATTCGTTTGGGATCCGGATGGCCAATACCCCAGAAGTGGGAAGATGAGGAGGAGGATCTAGCTAGAGAAGGGTTTCTCAGCCTCAGCACTGCTAACATTTGGGGGTCAGATAATTCGTGGTTGTGGGGGGCTGTCCCGTGCATTGTAGGAAGTTGAGCAGCATCCCTGGCCTCTTCCTTCCAGATGCCAGCAGGATGTCCCCCGGGGGGTGGAGGTGGGGTCTCTCATCCCTTTCTCTCTCACTCTCACTTACTCTCACTCACACACACACGCTTTCTCTCCCTTTCTCTCTCTGTCTTACACACACACACACGCACACATGCAGGTGAGAACCACCACGGAACTAAATGATTTTCCACCAGAAGTTCCTCCAGCACCAACCTGATGCCCTGGGAGATGCTTCCAAGACCTTGAGCAAGCTCCGCTGTGTTGAGCCTTAGTTTTCTTGTCTGTGAAACGGGAAGGACAAAAGTATTGTGCAGATTTAAGGGTACATACAGGGAGCCGACAGCATTGTGCGTGCTCTGCATGGTAGGCACTGAGTAAGTGACGTTGCACATAATCGCCAGTGTTTATTGAGAATTTACTATATGCTTGACCCTTCACAGACGTTTGTCTTCAGCCCGTAAGATAGATACTGTTAAAATTTCCAGTTTAGAGATGAAGAAGCTGAGGATTGACGGGACCAGTCTGACCCAGTAAAGTGGCTGGGGCAGGATTTGAACTCGGGCCCTCTGACTGAAAGTCTTTACTCTTCACCACTGGATTTTGCTGCTCCTATAATCACAAGGGCCCGGGGTGCCCCGGGAGGCAGTGTTTCAGGGAATTACATTCAGTTGTCATTGAATGAATATCTTCTGTGTGCAAACTTCTGTGCTGGAATCTGTTATAAAATTCTGTAACTTCAAGGTCCATGAAGAGGCCAGGGTACATGAACATCGCAAAATGTGGAAGGAAATGGTGTTTATGTTGAAGCACTGGTTTCGAGGGGGCAGAATTTCAGTTTGAATGCGTTGAGTCTGAGGTCACGGGCAGCGAGTAGAAAACGAAGGAATTATGAAAATACTGTTTTCCTGGTGCTGCTAAGCTCACTGCTTCTCACTCCTACTCCCCACCTCTGTCCTCCTTCCACACTCCAGCAAGAGTTGTCTTCTGTAAATGCAGATCTGATTGTGTCACTCTTGGTTAAAAGCCTTTGGGCAGAGAAAAAGCAAATTGTGTGGCGTGAGAGATAAAGTCAGAAGCCAGTTCTTTCATACCCTGACCCTCCGCGCCCTTGCACACAGACCCCACCAACCCTCCCTCCCTGCTACCGTCTCAGCCTGGAATGCTGTTCTCGTTCACCTGGAGGTCTGTTTCTCATGCTCCAGGCCTCAGCCCAGAGCTCACTCACCATTTGAAGGCTCCTCTGACTGCCACCCTTCTTCCGCCGGCACAGAATCTACCAATCTAGCGTTCCCTCATTTGTGTCGCCTTCCCATTCAGTTCATTGAATCGAGCAAACACTGAATGGTGAGAGCAGCAGTGCCGCCTTTCGCCCCTAGGTGGCAGCAGTGAGGCGGCCCCGGCTGCGAGTCGGGGAAGACCAAAGGGAACCAGCCTGCAGAAGGAAGTGAGTCTTGCTTCCCTCCTTTGAACGACTCTCCCCGCTCCGCTGTTGTGTCCTGGGCCCTGTGCTAGGAGGCGACCGTGTACACCAGGTGTGTAGATCATTTCAGTCCACTCTGGTGAGTGCAGTGATAGTCATGCACTGGCCGGTGCGGAAGCCCAGAGAAGGGACTGTTTTCCATGCCCGGTGGGCGCAGGACACCTCAGAATGCTTCCTTGATGAGGGGAGGTGGGAGAGGTGGGGAAGGGCTTTGCAGGATGCAGAAACAGCACAGGCAAAGGCACGGGTTTGTTCAGAGAGCCACGTGGGGTCTTCAGGGGCGAGAAAGGTGACGTGGTCAGTGGCAGGAGTCCTCATGTGTCTGCTGGGCAGAAGGCTTGGCAGTTACCCTGCAGGCTAGGCGGGGCAGCTATTGAGCAGTGTGCGCCCACTGGTGCCCTGCTTGACAGGCAGGCCCAGAGGATGGCAAACTGGGGGAGAGACAAGGAAGGACCAGTTGATAGGCTATTGCAGTGCTGGGGTGGCCCCGAAATGGCTGAACCCCTTGAGGACTGAGACTGGGGCTCCTTCTTTATTTTGTATGCCCAAAGCCTTGCTCTGTGCCTGGCACGTGACTGGCATTCCGTCTGTGCGGGGCGAAGGAAGGGTTAGCAGAGAGCCTGGAAGTGACTGGGTCTGGCTACCCGTCAAAGGCATTTATGCCAGAGGAAGGCTTCACAGGAGAGGGAAGAGATCAGAAGAACTCAGTGGCAAGACTGATGTCACCGTGAACAGAAACAGGGAGACAGAAGGAAGAGGAGTAACTTGGAGGGAAAAGACGAAGCTGGGTTTGAAGTACTTGTGTGGCAGGGGGACCCCTTAGAAGTTGGTCTAGGCAAGAGGTGACGGATCCAAACAGGGACGATGGCAGAGAGGTGGAAGGAGAGTTGCAGACCGATCTCAGCTGTCAAACTGGCAGAACTTGGTATTTGATGAGGCACGAAGGACAGAGAGAGGTGGCTTGGGGGACAGGTGGATGTGCCATTCAGGGAAAGGAGGAGGTCCGGAGCGGGGCGAGGACAGGAGGAGAGGAGACGAAGGTGTTGTAACTGGGGAGGGAAGTCAGGAAGACACCCACGTTCACCTTGATTTTGTCCATGAAGTAGGACTAGGGGGACAGGTACTTACTTCACGCCAGGCGCTCTGAAGCAGATGGTGACATCCCGATTGGAGGAAACTAAAGCTCAGAGAAGGAAAGCGACTTACCCATGATAGTGCTGGAGTTCGGGCTTGTTGGGTTCCAGAGCCCAGGGGCTTTTCCTTCTGTGCAAGCGTCCCGGGGTGGCCTTTGGCCTTGACCAGCCAGAAAGAAGCCAGAACTCTTAGCAAGGCTGCAGAGCACTTGGACTGGGCCAGATGCCAGCCACACCTGATCTGCTTCTCCCCGGGGCTTCTCGGGCTGGCTGGTGAGGAATCGTTGTCACTCAGCTGAAGCTGCTCCAGCCGGGCGGCCGTCCCTGCCACGGGCCGTGGGCCGGGGCCAGTAAGGGGCTGTCCGCTGCGTCCACCTGAGCCTTTGCCTCGCGTGGCATTATAATTGGGTCACATGGTGCTTTCCGTCTTTTTCTGGCACCAGAGCGTTTCCTGGATGACTGAAGCCTTCTACCTTGCAGACTTGGAATCTGGCATCTGGAGAGGACCTCAGGAATAATTGAGTCCCAGCCTGTCAGATGAGGTGTGAAGTCTCAAGATTGAGTCTGAAGACGCATTTGACTGTTCTAGTTTTGCTGTAGCTCAAGTAGTTTAGAAAGCCTGCTTCATCGCTAGAAGTGAGGCCGATTCTCACACGTGCCCAGTGGAAACCGGTCGCACTGCTTCCACATGTACCACCAGTGTGTATTTTATGTCCTCTGTAGAGACACACACATCTGTCCCCTGCATTGTGCTAGGTGTGCTACAGATGTGAACGTCGCTGACGTCACGTACACGAGCAGGATGGTTTAAAACAATGCGACGGAGTTGAAAACCCTCAGAGATCATCCAAACAGGACTTCTCCCCGCTACTTCCAGTTACCAGAAACGTTTCCAAATCAGCAGGACTCATTTTGCTGGACTCGAAGTTTCCCTTTTTGCCCCCTGAAATTAGTTCTTTGGGGCGGTGCTTATTGGCGATCCTAAGAAAGTAAGGTGGCGAGTGTGTTACTAGGATGTCAGGACTGTCTCCAACTGGCTTTCTTAACATAAGAGAAATAGAGCAACACGCATGATTCCAGGGTGAGTCCAAGAGCCTGCAGCCCCCTCTCCCGGCCCCTTCTTCAGTGTGACGCAGCCTGGGTTGCCTGGGTGCCCTCAGATGACAGGGTTAACCTCAGTCCCCAAGGCTCTCACCGTTGACACTGGTGTAAAGACGTAATTATAAGTCAGCGTTATTAGGGCAGGAATAAAGGTTTACACCAATGGTGTGGAGGCGTTGAGAACTAGAACAACTTATTGTCCTGGGGGAAGGTGACTTTCTAAAGATGAGCCGGGAGGTGACGGAGAGGGCAGACGTGCCTTGCAAAGGGAGCAGCCGAAACACAGGCCCCGAAAGGTGAAGGCCTGTGGCGTGTTGGGAAGAAGCTGGAGTGAGCGGGGCAGGGAGGAGGTGGAGGCTGAGGTGGAGAACCAGCTGGGGGCCCCGTCGCAAAGGGCCTTGCGGTTCACCCTTGGGAGACTGCACTGAGCGACAACTCAAGGCCTGGCCCTGCCACTCGTTAACAGCGTGTCTGACCATGAGCAACGTAACATGAGCTCTGAGCCTCAGCGGGTGGTGACACTGCTGAAGGGAAAGCCAGAGGAGCAAGCGTGTCAACTTGGAGCAGTCTGCAGGCCTTCCACGCGGAGGGGGGCAGAGGCCGCTGCGACTTGGGAGTCATTGATAATTGACCAGTGACAAGGCCTGGTTGTGGTGGGAGCTTGTGGGGACAGAAGCTGGTTTGGCCTGGGATCGGTGATGCAGATTTGGAAGAGGTTGAGGGAAGGGCTCCAGAGAGCAGAGGGGCGTGGCCCGGAACCACCGTGAACTGTGTTTCTGGGGGTGCCGTTTCTCCGTTGCTGCCCGCTGACCGAGAACTCGACCTGCAGGGCACTGCTCAGCCTCCACTGAACGTGTCAGGAAGAGCCAGCACCGTGTGGAAGAGGGCAGCAAAGCGGAATTTGCATATGGAAATGCAAATTTGGTGTAGAGTTTTCTGAGTTTTGACAAATGGAGAGAGGTATGTGATTATTACCGTAACTACGATATCGGAAAGTTCAGTCTCCCAAAAAACAGAAATATTCCCTCATGCTGCCACTGTGTAGTCAGCCCTTGCCATCGCTCCCTACCCCTGGTGACCACAGACCATAGGATTTTGCCTTTTCCAGAATGTTACAGAAGTGGAATCACACAGTACGTAGCCTCCTGAGTCTGTCTGCTTTCACTTAGCAAGATGTGTGTGAGGTTCACACAAGCAGCATGAATCGGCGGCGCCTTGTTATTGCTGAGTAGTGAGTAGTATGCAATGTATGTGCGCTGGAATCCGTCCACGAACGGTTTGAAGAACATTTGGGTTGTTGCGGTTTGCGGCAATTATGAATAAAACTGCTGTACACATTTGTGTACAGGTTTCTGTGTGGACATAAGTTTTCGTTTCTACTATGTCAATGCTAGGAGTAGGATTGCTGGGTCATATGCTAAGTGTATGTTTCACTGCAAGAAACTGCCAATCTGTTTTCCAAAGTGGCTGTAACATTTTTGCATTGCCACTAGGAATGCGTGAAATTTTCGTTTTCCCACATCCCCGCCAGCCCTTGACATTGTTTTGTTGTTGTTTGTTTGTTTTTGTTTTAGCCATTCTAATAGGTAGGTATTGACATCTCAATGTGGCTTTAATTTGCGTTTTCCTGATAACCAGTGGTACTGAGCATCTTTCATGTGCTTATTTGCCGTAATGTGTCTTCTTTCGTGTAGTATCTGTTCATATCTTTTGCCATTCTTGAAACTGGGTTTTCTTATTTTGAGAGCTTTAAAAAATATGTTCTGGATACAAGTCCTTTTTGCAAATATTTTCTCCAGTCTGTGGCTTTTAATTCTCCTAGCAGTGTCTTTGCAGAACCAAACTTTTAAATTTTGATGATAACCAGTTTAGCAATTTTTTTTAAATGGAGTAGGCTTTTGGTGTTGGAGCTAGGGAATTTCTGCCTAGCCCAATGTCATGAAGATTTTCTCCTAGAAATTTTATATTTTTACACTTTAGAATACAGATCGGCAAATTTTTTTCTGTCAAGAGCCAGATGGTAAATATTTTTGGCTTTGTCGGCCACGCGGTTGCTACTACTCAACTCAGTTATTGTAGCACAAAACCAGCCATAGATAATACGTAAACAAATAAGAGTGGCTGAGTTCCAATAAAACTTTATTTGTAAAAGCAGGTGGTGGGCCAAAGTTGTTCCACCGGCGGTGTGCGGACCTCTGTTTTGGAAGGTCTGCCTTTTTACCCAACTCTGAATAATAAGAATGAGGTGACCATTGTCTCGTTCACCATCCATGGAGTAGGATGAGGGGAAAAGCAGAGAAGATGCCCAATTCTTAGAGAAAGTGAGGAAAGGAAAAGAAAAAGGAAGACACAAGAGACACGTTTGAATCACATTTTGAGCAAACGTGGGTACATTTCAATTTTTCAGAGTTAACCTTGTGCTTTGGATCAGGCTTATTTATTTGCTTCTGAGCTAATGATCTCTTTTAAAATCTTCAGGCCACGGACAGTTTAACAAACTTGTGGAGTTTTTCATGATTAAGCTGGTGGCCCCCCCCATGCTTTCTGTTGGAAATTGGTGTTGGCCATTTCCCATTAATGTATATTTAGATCACGTCCAGTTTTGTACTTTCATAAGCCACAGGGTAATTTGTTCCTCGCATATATTCACCTGTACTCTTGTGATTATTTCTATAAAACAGATTGCTACAGTTCTGAGTCAAAGGGTGGTGTTCACATTAAAACATTTGGTAGGCGCTGCCAAGTTCTCCAAAAAAGTTGTACCATCTCACACTCAGATCCATGCTAGGCGAGGCTGTTTCCCCTTTATCTCGCTTGAACTGGATTTTATTCCATCTGACTGGCAGAAAGGAGCATCTCATTTTATTTTGCATTTTCCTGATCGTTGATGAAGTCCAGCATCTTTTCATAGGCTTATTAGCCATTTGAGTTGTGGGCATCTATGAGTTGCTGCTCATTTCCCTTACTAATTTGTAGATGCTTTGAATCAAGTTTTCTCACCCTCAGCAGTATGGATGTTTTGGGCTGGATAATTAGTGGTTGTGGAGGCTGTCCTGTGCCTTACAGCTGCGGTCCCCAACCGCACAGTAGGAGGTGAGGAGCGAAGCTTCATCTGTATTTACAGCCACTCCCCAGCTGCACATGGCTGGTGTCACCACCTGAGCTCCGCCTCCCGTTAGGTCAGCGATGGCATTAGATTTTCAAAGGAGCGTGAGCCCTGCTGTAAACTGCGCATACAAGGGATCTAAGTCATGCAAGGGATCTAAGTCACACGCTCCTTGTGAGAATTTGTCTGTACCCTCTCCATCCCCCCCACCCATCCGTGGAAAAATTGTCTTCCATGAGACCGGTCCCTGGTGCCAAAAATGTTGGGGACCACTGCTTTACAGAATGTTTAACAGCTCCAGTCTCTGCCCAGTGGATGCCATAGCGCACCCTGCCTCCCCAGTCGTGATAACCAAAAATGTCTCTAGACATTGCCCAGTGTCCCCTGGGGGGCAGAATGGCCTGGAGTGAGAACCACTGATGTCAGTGATAGACTGAGTAGCAAATCTTTTCTCCCAGGCTGCTGCCGCTTGTCTTTGTGATGCCTGTTGCCATACAGAAGTTTTTAATTTTATGAAGTCTGACTTTCCAATCTTTTCCTCTATGGCTTTTGATGGTAACTTACTTTATAAAGAGCAGAGAGCATAGAACATCTTCAAATAAGTAAAAGAAATTCTGCGAAATTGTACTAATTTTGCACGTTGTCTGAGATTAGTAGGAGGATAGGGAACACCTAATGTTTCCACCAGGAAAAGAGAAACCAGACCTAATTCTTGTCTCAGCGTCGGTTCAGGGAGTAGGTAGGAAATCTCCACATAAGAGATGTGTTCAGATTTTTATATAACCGCTGGCAATGCTATTTTTAAAGAAGACTGAAGGCTCATGACCGTGGGCACTGGGTTTTCAAACATAACACAGAGCCTAGCAGCAGGGATCTGCAGAAAGGGGTGGGCCGCCCGCTAAGACCTCCAGGTGAGTGGGCATTCATGGGGGTGACTGTGTGTTTAGAGGCAGGCACAAGGGACCTCTTAAGTGAGGTGGCAGCATGCGGTACTTGTGTGCAAGTCCAGTGTGAGGTGTGCATCAGAAGAATGATCTTGGTGCTCTCGGCCACATTGATCCAGACTCTTCTTTGAAGCCATTGCTGCCTCTGATGTTTGTCACTGAGAGTAAAGACTTGGGCAGCTGCAAGAGGCATTTCAAAGGCTGCAAACTGTGAAGACCAAGTTCCTCTAACTGCAGAGAAATCTTAACCTCTTTCCCACTCAGTCACCGTGCCTCTGGGAATAAATGGGTGCAGAGGGCCATCGCCTGCCTTCTCAACCACAGACAGGGTGCCCGGGGTTGGGGTGCTTAGGTGCACGTCACAGGCTCTGGACCCAGGAGATGGCAATCACAAGTCTTTGGAAAGCTCTTGAGAGACAGCCCAAGCACTATTTTACAGAATCTTAAATTGTGGTGCTAGAATTGTCTGTAGGTTTCTCTGAAGCCCTCCTAGTGAATTTGATTAAACTTGGAGTTGTTCTGTTTTGTGTTCGTAGACTTTATTTTTTAGAGCAGATTTAGGTTTACAGAAAAATTGCAAAGAAACTACAATTAGTTTCCAGATACCCTGCCCCAACACGTAAGTTCCCCGTTATTAGCATCTTGCATTAGTGTGATACATTTGTTGTAATTGACGAATCAATATTGATACACTGTTACTAGCTATAGTCCATAATTCACATGACTGTTCTGTGTTGTTCGTTCTCTGGGATTTGACAAACGTATTATTGCCCTGCATCTGCCACGACAGTATCATACGGAATAGTTTTGCTGCCCTGAAAATTCCCTGTGCTCCACTGCCCTCACGCCCCTCCCCACCCCCATCCCTGGCAACTATTGATCTTTTTACTGTCTCTGTAGTTTTGCCTTTTCCAGAAGGTCATAGAGTTGGAATCATACAATAAATGTATTACCCACCCAGACTGTTTTCTTTCACTTGGCAATATGCATTTAGAGTTCCTGCATGTCTTTTCGTAGCGTAAAAGCTCATTTCTTTTTTTTTTTTTGCAACAGGGTCTCCCTCTGTCACCCAGGCTGGAGTGCCCAGTCATAGCTCATTGCAACCTTGAACTCCTGGGCTCAAGACATCCTCCTGCCTTAGCCTCCTGAGGAGCTGGGACTATGGGCATGCGCCACCACACTGGCCTAATTTTTTTTATTAATATTTTTATTTTGTTTAGAGTTGGGATTTTGCTATGTTGTCTAGGCTGATCTCAAACTCCTGGCCTCAAGCAATCCTCCCACCTCGGCTCCCAGAGCACTGGGATTATAGGCATGAGCCACTGCACCCAGCTATAGCTCATTCCTTTTTATCACTGAAAAATGTTCCACATAGGGATGTACCATACGAATGGAGTTTGCTTATCCATTCACCCACTGGAGGACCTTCTGGTTGCTTCCAGGTCTTGGAATAAAGCCTCTATAAATGTCCATGTGCAGGTTTTTGTTTGGCCGTAAGTTGAACATGTAGAGTGTAGAGAAAGGAAAAATTTCTGAGTGCAAATGCAGTCATTAGTTTTGCCTTCATGTACTGCAGTGTGAACATTTGGCATTTATTTGATTTTTTTTTCCTTTGCAGATTTTTGGAAAATACCATGTCTAATGGTTATGAAGACCACATGGCCGAAGATTGCAGGGGTGACATCGGGAGAACGAATTTAATTGTCAACTACCTCCCTCAGAACATGACCCAGGATGAGTTACGAAGTCTGTTCAGCAGCATTGGTGAAGTCGAATCTGCAAAACTCATTCGGGATAAAGTAGCAGGTAAAGAAACAGAGCTGTTTCTGTAAAGCAGGTGCTGGTGGCCGTCCTGTCAGGTACTGGCTCCTGTGCCTGTGGCTCTGTGGGGTCCCAGCTCAGGATAGCTGCAGCTTTGGAACAGCGGCTGTGAAGTTTCATCTTTAGCTCAAACTCTGTTTTTCTACTGCCCTCGTGTAAGATTGAACATAGGTTCCCAAAAGAGGAAAGATTCATTCTACGACAGCGTGTACGAAGTAAGACAGTGGAAGGGCAGGAGAAATGAGGCGCCACCAGAAACAGGGGACTCTCTGAGAGCTGAAAGGGGCCAAAGAGTGACTCTGAACACGTTGGTCAGGTCTCATGTATGGAGGGGACGCTGGTGAGCACCCTGCCGGACAGGCCTGTCTCTGTCCCTGTTTGCCCAGGCCCCAACACACAGCACAACACTGAGTACCCCGTGGGTAGTTCTTGTATTTGGGCCACTCTGACTGTTCACTGTCACGCCATCAACTTGAACCTCTGCCACTGAGTTTGAACTCTCTGGGGGTGGAAGCTGGGTCACTGAAAGCCCCACTTTTCTGCTCCCTCACAGTGTGACTTCTAGGCGTCTGTGTCCCCATCCATAAAGTGGGTATGGTGGCTCCACCTCCTGATGACACATACCTTGTAGGTGTTTGCAGAAGACCCGGTACCTGTTAAGGGCCTCCAACAGGGTGGCCTCTGTTCTGAGAGCATGACTTCACAGACTCTGGAGAAAAATATGGAGAGGCTGGGCGTGATAGTTCATGCCTGTAGTCCCAGCACCTTGGGAGGCTGAGGCGGGAGGATCACTTGAGGCCAGGAGTTCGAGAACAGCCTGGGCAACATATCAAGACCCCATCTCTACCAAAAATAAAAAGAACTAGCCGGGTGTGGTGGTGTGTGCCCGTAGTCCCAGCTACTTGGGAGGCTGAGGCAGGAGGATCGCTTGAGTCTAGGAGTTAGAGGCTGTGGTAAGCTGTGCTCCTACCAGTGCACTCCAGCCTGGGCAACAGAGTAAGACCCTGTCTAAAAAAAGGGAACATGAAAGAAAAATATGGAGAGACCAAGCAGGGAGCTCTCCTCCTACCCCTTCTCCCTCTCTTCCTCCTCCTCCTATCCTTCCCTCTCTGGCAAGCCAAGGAACAGGCAGTTTGCTCACGGGGAGCAGCTCTTGCTGTCACCCTGGGTGTTGGGACTATGATTCCCTATACCAAAAACTAAAGGTTAAAAACTTTTTATTACGGAAAATTTCAAGTATACATGAACATAGAGTGACATGATTTAGCCTTCATCATACTGCATCAACCGTCAACATTTTCCCAGTAACATTAAGACACCTGCCCCTGGGATGACCCCATAGAGTCCATCTGACGGCTCATCAGATGCGGGGACTGAACCCAAAAGCCTTCTCCTCTTCCAGCTGAGAGTCTGTGGTTTCATAAATGCCTTCTAAACAGGGACTTTAGATAATAGACAAACTTAAACAGTATTAGAATATTCTAGAAGCCACCATTTCTCTCCTCTTCTAGGAAACTGTCCTGAATAAGAGAGTCCTGTTCAGAGAGGTTCTGAAGTTCTCCTGTGCTGCTAGCACGTCTTGCCTTGCTCCTCTTAGGTTCTGATGGAAGGTTGTTTGCAGCCCCACGGATATTCCGGGCGTTGCCATCTGACTGAGCACACGTTCTCACACTTCAGCTCAGCCCCTCACTCGTGTTCTGTAAATTGAGCAAATGCAGCTGTAGGGGAAACACCCTGCATCCCACTGTGCCCGTCGCGCCGCCAGCATGTGGAACCCTCTTTGCTGGCTGGTCCTGGGGCCGGGGCCTTACGTCTTGCAGCCCCTTGTCCTGTGGTCATATCTCTCTGGTGAAACCCTGGCCAGCTGCTCTCTCCCGGCAAAGGAGCCTCTCACAAGGCACCCCGGTGAATCTGATCCCCAGCCTCACTCAGCTCTCAACACAGGGTGTCCCTGTCCCCCACGATAACATTTCAGTGTGTTTTCCCTCCTCAGGGTGAGAACCGCCGCCTTCACTGTGGGACTAACAGCGTCTCCACATCTGCCCCGGATCCCCCTCCCCTTCCCAGGTTCCCAGGAACCTCAAGCTTCCCAGGCACTTTTCCTGGTCTCTCTGGGGTCACCCCGATGTGCTCTGGTCCCTGCCACCTTGGCAGAAATCCTTCCTAGACTCCCCAACTCCCTCCAGCCGAGTTTCTCCAGCACTGCGAATATCCGGGACTCGGTGCCGCCCTGGGTGCCGTAGGGTGTTGGGCAGCATCCCAGCCTCCGCTCATCCCAGCTGTGAAAACTTCCGAGTTGTGAAACCCAAAAAGTGTCCCCAGACACTGCCATGTTTCCTGTGGGAGACAGAATTGCCCCCAGTGACAGCCACAGCTCTCTGCGTGTTGTCTTCCCATCCGCAGAATGTCCATTGCCTGTCTCTACCTCCTTCTAGAAGCATCCACTTCCACTGCCTCTCAGGAACCACTTCCCTGGCATTCTTTCTACCCTGAGGCCACACTCTGCTCCTCTCACAGCGCCCTCTCTTCCCAGCCTTAAGCTCACGTTGTCCTCAGCGTTACTCCGTGACCCTTTTCTTCAGACGCTGCACTCGGTGAGCAGGTTCACCG
Source organism: Avahi laniger (assembly GCA_963575035.1). Classification (NCBI taxonomy): domain Eukaryota; kingdom Metazoa; phylum Chordata; class Mammalia; order Primates; family Indriidae; genus Avahi; species Avahi laniger. The sequence goes on from CAUYSK010115312.1 coordinate 27,923, forward strand.
AGGCTCACGGGTGCCCCCTGCCTGCCACCTCGCTTGTGCCAGAAAGCTCTCCTGAGCTCTAGGTCCCTCAGCACCTCAAATTCAGTGTACTCCCAACTAATCTCGACTCTCCCACCAGCCGGCCACTCGTTTCCAGTGTCCCCATCTTAGTGTATGGCACCACTGTCCACTCAGTGGCTCTGCCAAGAGTGGCTTCTGGCATGTGTCCCTGGCCCTTGTCCTCCTGAGTGTCTCTTCACTCCAGCCCTTTCCTCCGTCTCCCCAGCCACCATCCTAGGCCAGGACACCGCCTTTGGCTGCACCATCGCTCTGCCCTCTTACCCTGGCCCCCGTGCCCCCTCCAGACTGTTCTCCTCACTGCGGCAAAGGGGCCTCGTTAACAGCCCCCCTGTGACCCTGACACTCCTCTTCTCCAAAACCCTCAGGTCCTGGCCGCTTGGCTTGAGGAAGCCTTCCCTGGCCTGAGTGCCACGTGCTCCTCGCTTGTGGGTTCCCACGGCAACCGGGCAGCCCTGCCCTGTGGGGTTTCCCTGAGGCTGGAACTTCCTCGTCCGGAACGTTGATATAGTTCCCAGAGGCAGGAGCCTTGTTAGCCTGCGTGGCCCTAGACGCAGCCAGTCTGTGTTTGCTGAGTGATTGGTGCCCGGGATCCGGGGAGAGTGCAGATCTGCGCGGACATTCATTCATCCAGCAAATATTTACTGACCGCTGACCATGGGCTGGGCACCGGTGGCAGGAAGAAGGAGGGATGTGTCGTGGTGGCTGGGAGGAAGGGACTGTCCTGTGTGCTGGGCTCAGGGTTCAGAATGTTTCTGGCTGGTCCGGGCCTGGCCTCTGTGTTGGGGACCTGGCGTTGGTTGGTGGCTGTTCTGCCCACAAGCCCTAGCTAGAGGGTGCCGCTGCCGCGTCCAGCTGTGCTGCTCGGTGCCTTCCCGGGCAGCCCTGCCCTGCTCTTAGCGCTCTGCAGTGGCCCGGTGTAGCCCCCGGGGATCAGAGGAGTCAGCCCTCTACGCTCGAGTCACCTCTGCCACGGAGTTCCAGCCTCCAGCCTGTTCGCTGGGCTTCCGTCTCAAGCTGTGCTCCTCTTGCTGGGATACAGCTCACGTCCCTCAGCCCACCCGCTGCGTCCCCCAACTCCCGCTGGGCCGGACTGAGCTGCTTGTCACTCCTAGACCCTCCCCCCCTCGCACTTGTGATTCCCGAACACTGTTCGCTCTGCAGGGATGCCCTTCCTCATATTTGTCAGCCTAACCGCTTTTTTTCCTTAACGTGAGTCACCTTTTTCCTCACAGAAAAAAATTTAAGCACAAGACAAGCAGAAAAAAGGCCTTACGTTGCCGCATAATCCCACCGCTGTTAGCTTCTGGGCGCATGTCCTTCCAGACGTTTTTCTTTACACATTCCTGGCTGTAAACAAGCATGTGCTTTTGCAAGATGGGCTCTCTCTCGCCCCGCCAAGCTGTGCAGTGAACTTTTCTTCCTGTGTCTGAACGCTTTTCCTTGTCACTGAACTGCGTGCTGTCCCGCTATCGTAGTGACTGCATACTATCCTATTTCCCATTTTTTCATATTTATAAGCCCCACTGCGGCGAGTATCCTGGCACAAATCTTTGCTCGCTGGTTATTTCCATATGAAATCTCCCTGGGTGTGAAGCAGCAGATGGGGAGAGCCTGTCTTCTGAAGGCCCTTGAGGCTCTTGGTCCTTGTCACCAACTCACCCCTGGGAGTGTCCAGTTTATACGCCCTTCCGCACAGCCCTGCCATCCCCAGGCCTAGCGGGATTTCTCATCTTTGCCAGCCCGAGGAGGGTCAGACGACATCCAGTCGTGGTGATAATTCATGTTTCTAGTGAAGTTCATCACTGTTTTCATCTACTTACTGGCTTCTTCTATAAAACACCCTTCTCGTCCCTTCCCATGTTCTTCCTTTTGGGGCCTTTGCTCTCCCTTCCTGCCCAGTTAATTCACACGCACCCCTGCAGTCTCTGTCTCTTGGCAAAGTCTTCTCTCGAGCCCCCAACGACCGCTGAGGAAAGAGCTCACGGTACCTGCCCTTTCACGTTGCAGAGGAGGGCCTCGCCCCGGGCGCTCACCCCTCAGTCGTGCACCCCGGGTTCATTCGAGGCTCTTCCAGCTCCGAGAAGTCCTAGGAGGTTAAACCGCTATGTCTGGCGGCGGAAGACGGAATGCCGAGGGGTTCTGTCCAGTCCTAACCCTTGTTTAAAGAGGGAGAGAAGCACATTAGGAAATGCTGGAGTGCTAGTCAGCGTTTGCCCCGGGGGGCGCCCAGCGGGGCAGCTTTGCTTTCCCTGGGCAGCGGCTCTCAGAGTGCCTCCCCCTGACCACCAGTAGCATCTGGGGACTGAAGAAATGCAAGTCTCAGGCCACACCCAGCACCTCGGTATCAGCCACTCTGGATGTTTGACCATCTGCACTTTACCCTTCCCGGGGGTGATGCCGATGCCAGGCAAGTCGGAGTCCCAGAGCCCAGAACCCTTGCCCTGTGCCCAGAAGGGGTGGGGGCTCTTCCCACAGTTCCAGGAAGTGAGAGCTGGGGGAGGGCTGGCCTCTCGGGCATCCCTGGCTCTCAGATCCAGGCTCTTGGCATCCCGTATCCCTCCCTCCCACCTCCCCCTTCCTCTCTTCCCTTATCCCCCGCCTGCACCTTCTGCCCCATCTCCCATCCCAGGGGCCCTGGCTGCCCCAAGCCGAACTCCAGGCAGGCCAGGAGCAGCCTGTGTGGGAGCCATGCCCACCCCCGCCCCAGGCCCCTCCTGGGGCTGATCTCCCGTGTCCCTGGGTGGGAATCGGCTCTAGCAGGCTCTTTGCCCTGGTGGGCAGGGGGTAGGAGGAGCGTCTGTAAGGGGTGTGGAAGTGGGTCTGGGAACTGGGTCCCGGGCTGTGGAGCGACTTAGGGAGCCATGACAGCACCCCATAGGTGCCCCTGGCCCAGGTGGCTAGTGGAGGGACAGTAATCTGGTGGCCTGGAGCAGGCCTCCGCTCCTCCACATGCCGTGGGAAGCCCCACTCTCCTCACGCTGGAATTGCCGGGGGGCTTGAAAAACCACTGAGGTCAACTACCCTCCACCCCACCTTCCCCAGTTCTGACTGAATTGGCCGGGAGTGTGGCCTGGGCGGCGGTGGCTTTAGAAAGCTGCCCGGGTGACTCTAACAAGCGACTGAGGTTGAGGAGGTCAGTCTGTAGTGGAGGCAAGGGTGGGGCTGGGTGAGGCACTTCCGGTCTCTGGCCTCACCTGGCGGTGAGAACCAGGGCACCGTCCTTCCTCCCCACCGCCCGCCACAGGGGGAGAGCAGGCTCGAGACGGAGCAAGGCCCGTGAGGGGTGTGCAGACTCCCTCCCTACCCAGGCTCCAACTCTCCCCAGGGAGCTGCCCCCCATCACACGATCTGCAGTCCTCTGGGTGGTCCGCCTCTGCTGCTGTGGCCTCCCCCGGACTAGCTCAGGGGTGCCCCCGGCTCCGCATCAACCCTGCCCCACTGCTGCCCACCGCATCCACCTGGTGGCCACTTCCCAGGCACTTCTCCCGGCTTGTTCGCTCAGCCACACTGGCTGTGTCTCCTTTCCTGGAACAAGCCGGCGCCATCTCCGCCTCAGAGACTTGGCACCCGCCCTTCCGTCTACACTGCTCACACCCAGCCGCGCCAAGGTCTTGGTTCAAATATCTTCACCAAGGGCCCTCCTGGCCCCTGTCTAATGTGGGCTTGTCCTGCCAGCTTCACTCACAGCACAGCGGAGATTGTCCTCATGGCACCCAGGCGGGGCTTGGTTCTCAGGGGTGTGCGCGTTAGTCTCTTGCTGGTTTGTTTGTTGTCTGACTCGCCCACGGGGATGAGGCAGCAGCCATCCCTGTCATGAATATCACTGACCTCCAGCTGGGCACGAGGCCTGGCACATTGTAGGTGCTCAGTTAATATGTCAGCATTGAGGAGGATGGAAGGAGGAGGCAACAGCCACCTGAGGATGCGTGCCTGCCTTGGTGGCGTGGGCAGGTGCGGGCACACGCTTGCTGAGGAAGAGCGTGTGGTGGACAGGAGAGCCAAAGGGACCTTGAGGACCACCAGTCTTAAAAGGGCTGAAGGAGGGACAGTCAAGGAGACAGAAACCCGGTGTTATGTCCTGGAGGCTGTGGCATCCCAAGAGGGTCGGCAGTACCCAGCGCTGCTGAGGGCTCAGGGGGGGACATGTCCTGAAATGGGCCTCGAGGCAGTGACCATTCTGGGAGTCCAGCTGGAGCCACCAAGCAACGGGGAGGCGAGGAAGTTTGTGGGCTGGTCAGAGACTGAGTTTCTGTGCCAAGAGGAACCAGCTGTGGCTGAAGACACAGGAATGGAGCCTGGGACACACGAGTCCTCACTGGCGTCTGACTTCCCTAAGCTGTGCGTAGGCCATCTGAGGCGCTGGCAGCGAAGGGGACAAGTGGTTCAGGTTCGTGGATGGAGCAGAAGACAAGAGGCCTGCATGCAGGTAGCTCCGCCCAGGGGAGAGCAGGTGCTGGGGAGGGAGAAAGCCCGGCTGGAGCCGTGGCGGTTACCCATGTCGCAGGCGCCTGCGCTCCGATTTAACGTGTGGTCCAGCCCACTAGCAGGGACCCTGAAGTTCTGACGTGGCTTCAGTGGTCACTTTCTGACCTGTGATCCCAACTCATGGCGGATGGCCCTGGCCAGGGAGTGGTCTCGAGCCCAGCCCCGTAGGTGCTCACTTCGTCCTGGGCTCCAGGGCCAGGGATCTGAGACCTGCGGAGTTTTGTTAGAAATATGGGGCTAGAAGGTTAGATTTTGGTTTATTTAAAAAAAAAAAAAAAAAAGAGTGGCCTGCGCAGAGTGCAAATAATTTCTATAGCTGCTGTGCGCTGACGGGGGAATGTAACTCTTCAAGGCTCCCCTTAAAATACCGGCTGCACCTCCTGCCTGCGTTCGTCGCTGCAGGCGGTGTGGAAAGGGAGGAACTTCACAGCCAGGAAACCTGGCAGACCACCCACCTCGGCCGGTCTCAGGAGTGATAAGTCGCACTGATGGCCCGCGCCCTCGGTGTGACGTGAGGAGAGAGCCATTTCACTTCTGCGCTCCTCCCCAAGACCTGTTGACCCCACTCTTGCCCCGAAAAGGACCCCAGACAACCCCAGCTTGAGGAGGATTTACAGAACACCCCACCAGCCCTCCTCAGAACTGTCAAGGTCATCAAAAACCAGAACTCACAGCCAGGAGGAGCTCGACTAAATGTCTTGTGGGACCCTGGGGCAGAAAAGGGAAAACAAAGGAAATCTGATAAAGTGTAGACTTAGTTAATAACAATGTATCAAGCTCAGCACCACCTGTAGTCCCAGCTACTTGAGAGGCTGAGGCGGGAGGGTCACTTGAGCCCAGGAGTTTGAATCCAGCCTGGGCAACACACCAAGACCCTGTCTCTAAAAAAAATAAATAAAAAGTAATAATAATGTATCGGGATTGGGTAGTTCATTGTAACTAACGTACGATGTTACTAACAGGAAATTGGGTGGAGGTATCTGGGAACTCTGTGTATTATTCTTGTAATTCTTCTGTAAATCTAAAACTATCCTAAGAAATAGTTTATTAAAAGAAAGTGGCAAAAAATACATATGAATAAATTAGGAATAAAAGTAGCAAAGCTGGGTTAGGCCGTCCACTGGGTTTATGGTCTCCTTGTCGGCGAGGTGGGGCTGGCCAGCTGCTGGGAGGATCTCTGCCTCAGTGGGGCTCCAAGCCCTGGCCTGTTGTTGACCTGCTTGTTGTCACCTTCTGCTGGGTGAGGCCGGGCCCTTGTCATACAGTGGGGTCACTAGCCTTCGATCACATGGATAACTTGGGAGGGTGGAGATCGTGCCCTTCCTGGCCCGCTTCAGTTCTCCCCTCGTGTTTGTCCAGATGTTCCTGAGGCTCCTTCCCCTGCCATGCTGTGTCCCTCCCATGGTGTCCAACAGGTGGTCACTCCTGCCTGTACCAAGCATTTTAAAAAGAGGGGGCAGGGACACCCTGCCTATAGCTCCGGTTTTCATTGGCTGCAGAGAACGGAGGTTTCCAAACACAGTGACTCCCCGCACGCTGGCAAGGTGTGCCCAGGCTGTGAAGCGGGCACAGGGGCTGCCTGCTGGGGCTGAGGATTCTCTTAGCCGGGGCCTCTCCTTGGGCTCCCCATCCTCTTCCGCCCCACAGCTGGGTCGGGTTGGCCTCAGGTGCGGGAACGGAAACGGAACCGGCCTGGGTGGTGCAGCAAGCCCTCCCACTCTGGGGAAGGAAGTGGCGTGTCCCCAAGGCCACTGCTCTTAAGGTGTGCTGTCTGCTCTGGCCCAGCCTTTCGACCCTGGCAGACGTAGTCCTGCTTGACCTCCCTGTCGCTCTCGCTCACTGGCAGTCGGCTTACTGATGTCCTCCTGTTCTCCCTCACAGGACACAGCTTGGGCTATGGCTTTGTGAACTACGTGACCGCAAAGGACGCAGAGAGAGCCATCAACACGCTGAACGGCCTGAGGCTCCAGTCGAAAACCATTAAGGTAAAGAGACCCGATCAGCACCTCCTCCGTCCCTGTCCCGGGCAGGGGTCTGTGGCGCCCTGCTGACACCACTGAGGAGACCGCCCGTCAGACGTGAGCTCAGGAGTGACCATCCCAGGCCTCACGCTGGTGGCTCAAAGCCTCCTCACTCAGCCCCACCAGTAAAGGGTCGTGTGAAGGGATCAGCCCAGGAGTCTCCAGGTCCCCGGGGCGTGCCGGCTCGCAGGCCACCCCCTTTGCAGTCTTCCCGCTCCCCCACCTGTTTCTCTTGCTGCCTTGCCACGTTCCTGTCCTGCTGCCGCTGGCATCTGGCTGGTGGCCATAGCACCACCTGGCCACCCTGCCCAGTGCTCCCTTCCTGCTCATATGGCCAGCTGTAACCCTTCTCTCGCCAGCATTCATTGAGCACCTACTGTGTGCGTGACAGCGACCAAAGCAGACAAACTCAGTGTCCTCTTGTGGGGAGGGCGTGACAGTAAACCGGAAATAGAACAGCTATGGGGCAGGAGGGGGAGGCGGGGGCTCTGAGGGGAGGCTTTGTGGAAGCAGGTGACTTGAGGGGCCCAGCCTTGCAGCACCCTGGGGGTGGCCCTGAGGTAGGGCATGGTGGCTTCCTGGGGTGAGTTAGCAAGACCTCCGGGTCCCGCAGACCGGCTTCCCTTCCTCGGTGTTCTTCCCAACCTGCCACGCTGACCGCTCCCTCCGTTTCCAGCGCGGTTCTCTCAGCCCAGAGCCCCTTCCTCTGTGCCTGAGCATCTGTCTTCCAGGTCCTCGATAGTGGGCAGCGCCCACTTAGTGGGCCAAACCGCGTGTCTTTTCCTGACCTTTGCTCCCCCGTCTCCTGTCAGTGCCCCACCACCCCTGGGCAGGCTCCCTGGCGAGAGCACGCCTGCCAGGGTCATGTCTCTTGCTCTGAAGCCGTCTGGACTGAGATGGTCCCTATGAGTCTTTGGGTCTGCCAGATGCCCCCACCCCAGAGGAAGACGCTCCCTGAGTCACATCAGGCACCCAGAAGCATCCTCCTTGGGGCCACACCATGGCTGTGCTGCCTAAGCTCATCTGGGCGTCAGAGCCCCCTGGGGGGTTGTGAAACACAGGTTCCCGGCTGCAGCGGGGCCTCCTGAGCCACTGTGCGGGTGGGCCCAGGAGCCTGGACTTTTGCCGGCCTATCAGGGAAGTCTTGTGATCTCTCTGTGGCAGCACACGTTCAGCCTGGAGGGTGGCCTTCGTCCTGTCCTTAAACTCTTCTGTTCTCTTGGTTACTCAGTGGCCAAACCCTCACTCATCAGATGGCTCAGACCTGCCTTGTGCCGTGTGGACGCAGGGTGTGCTGTGGGCTCCTCAGGGCAGGTGGCAGGCGCAGGGTCCCTGTGGCCTTGGGTCCGGCGTGGGCCCCAAAGGCTCCTTCCACCGGAGAGGCCATGAGCACAGCCGCTCATCATGGTGTTTCTACCTGAGCAGGGGCCTGTTGTGCCGCCCCCTGCCCGTCCTCCCTGCATGTGTGTGAGGAGGCCGGCTCCGCCTTCGGCAGCTCTGTCTTCTGCTGGCGGAATCTGGTTCTCAGGAGCTGCCAGCCACTGCCCTAGTTCTGGAGAAACAGGCCAACTTGTGGGCGTGACAGCCTCAGCCGCCACTTCTCTCTGGGTCTCCCCTGAGGATGCCCAGGCCTGGCTTCTCAAGCCGTCCCCCTGGGGACGCTCTGGGGTTCTTTGTCATCCTAGCGTGTCTCTTCACTCAACAAACCTTGCCACGCTGCTGGCCACTTCCTTAAGGTGGAGGGACTTCAGATCACCTGCCCTGCCTTTGAGAGCCCCCAGTTTGAGGGTGACCCATCTGGACAGCATGGCGAGGGCCGTGACAGAGTTGTGTGTTCGTCTCATCCGGGGGTTTTTATCCGGTATTGGTCTGATGCCAATCTGTTGGCCAATTCTAGCCACCCAGAATTGGGGCAGCCCCCACAAGTTTAAGGGCATGGTCCCTGACAAGGCTGCCCTCACTTCAGACTGCACTTTGGGGGTCCCCAGGCCACCTGCACTTCTGATGAACTGGCTGTAAGTTTGGGGGTTCCTACGTCCCCTTCAGATTCATTAGTTCAACAGAATGACTCCCAAACTGGCACTTCCGATGACAGTTTTATTATAAAGGACACAAGGCAGGACCTGTCAGCTGAAGAGCCACATAGGGCAAGATCTGGAAGTTCCCATACACAGAGCTCCTGTGTCCCCACCCCGTGGGGTTAGGGTACATCACCCTCCCTGCACAGCCACGTGTTTGTGTGAGGTGTCGAGTGCTTTTACCGGGGTCTCGTTATGTACGCAGGATTGATCGCATCCATCTCCCGCCCTCGCCCCCACCCCCACCCGGGAGGTCGGGTTGATGGCACGTGACTCAGAGCCCCAGCTGCCCAGTCACGTGATCCTTCTTTCTGGTGATGGGGCCCCATCCTCAGCCTTCTGTTAGTACAAGCTCAGGTGGGATCCAAGGGCTTGTGAATAAAAAAGACAGAAATTCCAAGGATTTTAGAAGCTTGTCATCAGGGACCTGGGACAAAGACCAGGCAAATTTTTTATTATACAGCAGATGTGGACTGAGGGCCAGGTCCCCTGCCGGTGCTGGGGCTTCCATGGTCCATGGCCTGCCCTCGGGGAGCCCAGCGGTGCACACAGATCACTGTAAGACGGCCCCAGCACAGGCTCGGAGCCTGTGTCAGCAGGCAGTGCCAGGGAACGCTGCCTGAGTCCGAGTTGAAATGTGGGGAGGAGGAGTTGGCCAGGCCGGTGAGGAGACTCGAGGGTGTTCTGAGCACAAGGACCTTCAGGAGCCCAGGGCAAGGATGGTTGCACTGGAGGACATCTGGTGGCCAGGCACGCTCTGGGAACTGCAGGCTGTCCCCAAGGCCAAAGCCCCACTCCTACCCACGTAGGCAGGACTTTCGGAAGGCCCGTGTGTGTCCCCAGGGCTCTGCAATCTCAGCCCCACGCAGCCAGCCAGACGCGCCCTCACCCTCACCTTGTTTACTCTGTCCTCTTTGGTCCTGATGTCATTTCTATTGGTCACAGAGTCGAGAGCGAGGAGTCCTGTCCACCCCCTGTCCCCATCCACCTTTTGCCCGTAACAGCAACCCGGGCACCCATGGTGAGAGAGTGGTGTGTGGAGGTGACAGGCTCAGCCTTGCCTGGGTGCAGCTCGGTGTCCCTGCCGGGTGCCTGTGTGATTCACTTACCGAGGGCTTGTCTCACTTGTCCCCCCACAGCCCCATGAAGGATGATCCCCAGCTTAGGGGTGAAGAAGCTGATGTTTCGAGTGGTGAAATAGCTTTGCTGAGGTCGCGGAGGGAGGGAGGGGCAAAGTCGGGGTTAGAAACTGGCCGCTGTTAACCCCAGCGCCGGGTCTGTAACTCCTCTCACCTGTAGAAGGCCGCTCTGCAAGGCTGAAACGCAGGCAGCCCGGCTTTCTTGGTGACAGCTGCTGTCTCATTCAGCAGATGTTCCTGATGTCTGCCCTTCACCTAAATCTGTTCTGGGTGCTCCGGGTAGCAGTGAGCACATAAATCTTACACTTCTTAGAGCCTGTTCTGCACAGTTAAATTAGTAAAACACGTAGAGTGCCAGGTTGGGATAAACGCGGTACGAGAAAACTACGCAGGGACAGGAGGGGCCCGGCGTGGATGTGGGTGGAGGGGTACGTGGCAAACCAAGTGGTCAGGGACTTGTAGGACTTTTCGTGGGCTGCTCTGGCAAAGTACCACAGACTGGGCGGCTTAAACAACAGAAATGTCTCATCTCACAGTTCTGGAGGCTGGAAGTCCGAGATCAAAGTGTCATTTAATATTGAATGAACACTTGGGTGTGGGACTGAGGCTTCCCCCAGAACTCACAGGCACCATCTGGGCTCCCGTGGCGAGCTTGCTTATTGGCAGGGGGCCTTACATACGCTCGCAGTGGCTCCCAGTTCTCTTGCCCACTGCACCGTGGGCCCCTCGTGGGGAGGGACCAGGTGCTGTCCCCAGCACCAGTGCATTGTCCAGCATGTCAGAGAGGTCACATGGGCGTGGATCCTGACCCTGCCACACACCAGCTGTGGGCCCTCGATCTCTTTGCTTTGTGAAATAGGAATCATGTGCACCGCACCGGGCTGGGGGTGGTGAGGACCAAGTGAGAAAGTGCCAGGAGGTGTCCCGGCCCACGGTAAGCTACCAGCACGTGCGGCCGCAGGTGACAAGCGTTGGTGATGAGAAACTGTTCTGTGTGGCTTTTCCTAAGCCCCCAAATTTAGCACCCTCCCTCGATGCTTTATCTACACTAATCGTAGAAAGTGGTTGTGCTTTCAAGGTGTCGTATGCTCGTCCGAGCTCAGAGGTCATCAAAGATGCCAACTTGTACATCAGCGGACTCCCGAGAACCATGACCCAGAAGGACGTGGAGGACATGTTCTCTCGGTTCGGGCGAATCATCAACTCCCGGGTCCTTGTGGACCAGACCACAGGT
>CAUYSK010115315.1:0-17150 GCA_963575035.1 Avahi laniger
GGGGGGGGGGGGGGGGGGGGGGGGGGGCCCCGGGGGGCCCGGCGAGGGGGCGCGACCCCGACAGCCCGGGAGGGCCCCACCCCCCCCCCCCCCCCCCCCGCGCCCCCCCCCCCCCCCCCCCCCCCCCCCCCCCCCCCCCCCGCCCCGCCCGCCCCCCCCCCCCCCCCCCCCCGCCCGCCCCCCCCGCCCCCACGCGTGATGGTCTCGTTAATTCTCCTATCTGTGTCTCACTCTCTCCAGGGAAGCAAACATGCAGCTGCACACACATGTGCACACACCGGCCCCACGGTCACACCTGGTACTGCATCCCTGGCCTGGACCGACGCAATCCGGGCTCCCAGCTCCTGTCTCCTCGCGGCTTCACTCCTGGATCCGCCTGCTCCATGCTGAACAAGCAGCCGGCAGAAGCTTCCGCCTCCGTTTGGCCCCCGGTGCACCCATAGCAAGCGGCGGGGGACGCCGCGGGGGTGGGAGTAGGCACACATCTGCGTCCTTGACGGGGCGTGTGCACTCCGGGTTTGTCCAGCTTCCTGTTCCAGCACGGCTCTGTCCTTGCAGCCAGAAGGGTTGGAGTTTGGGAAGAACAGAAAAATCCCATAGGCAACAAAAACTTTTAAGCAGAAAAGCCCACATTTGCCTGGAAACACCTTGGCTCAGTCTGTTCTCGCAGGAGGCTTGTGATGAGCATTCAGCCCCGACGTGACCCAAGCGCGACGCTGGACCCGTGGCCGTGGCCCCCAGCAACCGGGAGAGGCTTTGGGGTGGGAGGAGGCGCCCAGCGCACTGCTTCGTCTCATCAGCTCCGTTTTGCGTGCTGGACAAGGGCCAGCTCTGGGCGGGAATTCTTGCACCTCCCGCTTCCCCTTGTGTGACGCGGGGACACAGCAGAAAGGTCCCGGGAGATGGCTGTGCGCTCAGTGTGTTCAGGCTGATTCCCAAGGAGCAGGACCGTCAAGGCTGACAAAGCCAGGGGCCTCCTAGCGGGAGGGAGCAGCATCTCCTGCCGGCAGAAGCGCCCTGCGCCCTCCCCATAGCCGCCAGGCTGCTGAGCCTCCTCGGTGCCACTGCACAGCTAATCCGTCACTTCCGACCTGGAGACACAGACAGGACTGTCACCACCCCCCCAACTCAGGGTGTAGTTTGACTTTCTTGTTCTCCAATGTCACATTCAGAAAGAGGAAAATAGTCCCCGTACAGTTGTTTCTGTTTGTCTCCGTTTCTGCCGTAGAAAAATATCCCTGAGGATGAAGCTTGTCAGGGAAGATGCTGGAAAACAGCCTGGTCCCAGCCGCGTGCGCAGGCTCTGAGGGCAAGGTGGCAGGGACTCGGGGCAGGGTGGCCAGGGGCTTCCTCGACCTGGGGCCAGGGCTGGCCGTGGCCCCAGTCCCAGCTGGCCGGCTGCGGGAACACCCAGCCTGCCCAGCCCTGAGGCTGCCTCCCCAGAACACGCCCTACCGGGGGCCGCCTTCCAGCTGGGCTATGATCCAACCCCTTGGTTTGGAAACACAGCAGTTCGAGGGAAGATGTGGAAGTTGAGGGTAGTGGGTTCACTGGTGGACCCATGTCCGAACCTCCACACCTGTGAGTGTGACCCGATTTGGAAATGGGGTCTTTGCAGATGTGACCATGTTAAGGATCTCAGTATGAGATCATTCTGGGTCTAGGGTGGACCCTAAATCCAATGACTGGTGTCCCTATAAGAGAAAGGAGGGGAGACTTAACCCACGGATGAGGGGAGAAGGCCACGCAAGGATGGAGAGAGGCAGAGCGGGAGAGATGCATCCACAAGCCAAGGACGGGGTGGCTGCCAGAGCCGGGAGGGCCCCGGAACAGGTGCTCCTGCAGCGCCCCCAGGAGCCAGCCCTGCCCACAGCTTGATCTTGGATTCCAGCCTCCAGAACCGCGAGACCGTGAGTTTCTGCTGTGCTCAGCCACTCAGTCCCTGGTAACTCGTCACAGTTGCCCTCGGAAGCCGCCACACGGTTCGTTTGAGAAGTGAAGTCTGACCAGGAACCTGCCTTCCGGAAAGGGCTGTGCTGGCACTGCCACAGATGGAGGACACACTTCTGGGCAGTGGGTGCGACCTTTGACCACTGCATTTCGGAGAGTCTAAGGAAGTGCCCGGGCAGGTTTGCAGCGCCATGAACAGGGCGTTGCTGCACTGTTTGCATTTAGGACCAGAATGGGGGGAGGGGGAAGGCACATGGCCTCCCTCCCCACCTGCACAAGCAGCAGCCTGACACTCTGGTCATGCCAGGCCTTCTTTCAGAATCCTTCCAGAACCCTCTCCCGGCAGAGTCTCTGCAGGTCTTGGGCCAGCTGCAGCTGCCGAGGTAGGTGACCCCCAGGTGTGCTGTGTGCACAAGTCTGCTCCAGGGAGCACTGAGCCCACCTGCCTCCTGCTCTGCCCAGGGCCATCCAGTCGGCACCTGCTCACCCAGGGTCCCTCCAGTTTAGCGTTTGCCTCACATTTTTTATTTTAATAAAGTAGTATCAGTAAGAGCTGCAGCAAAGTAAGTCCAGCTGGGCAGGGTGGACCCCATCTCTGCTCCCAGCTTCTGCCAGGGCCGGGCCTCCTGGCCTGGGAGGCACAGCCGAGCTGGTCCCAGCTCCACCCTTCAGCACAGGGTCGAGCTGAAACACACCGGCAGCGGCCCGCCCCTCTCCTGAGCCCTGCTCTGTTGAAATGTGTATGCATCTCCCCGAGGCAAAAAAGTTAAAATAACCCCCCATTTAGAATTGTCTCTGGATTTACTAGGTTAATTATGATAGTATGGTCTATAAAAAAGAGATAATTACAGATATCAAGATTTTCAATTTATGAACAATAAAACACAATGGTGAGAAAGATTTCAGGCAATTTGTTGAAAAACTAAATATAACAGCACATTTTGGAAAAAAATATATTTTTCAGAAAAATACCAGTGACACTCAATTAATCAACAAAGCCATAGTCCTGAAGGAATACTCTGTCGTTGAAATGCAAGGTGACTTCTGACAAAGTCAGAACAAAGAGACACGGTGCTCTCGAGGGACCTGACACTAGGCTATGTGGCTCAGGCAGAAGTCCCAGCAGGGGGACATGGTCTGGGAACGTCCGTCCTCAGAACCGGCACGGACAGGGAGCAGCCCCGTCCCATGTCCTTCAGTGCTCCCCCTCCGAGTGGCAGCCAGGAGCCCCCCTCAGAAATCCGCAGGGCCGGCAGGGGACACGTCCTCATTCAACCCAAACCTTCCTCAGGACACCTGACAACCACAGAGGGATTTTCAAAGCGATCCCAGCATGCCGCCCCAAAGACCTCGCATTGCTCCACGGCCCCGTCAGCTCTTCCCAGGGGGCCGGTGCCGGGACGGGCTGGCCCTGCCGGGGCACCCCCACAGGGCTGGGGTCTCCGGGTTGTGGCCAGCCAGGCCCCGCCAGGTGCAGGGCTCCCGCCAGGTAAGAAAGCCAGACCCTTGACCTTGGTCCCACCCTGGGTCTGGCACACACCCCTCCAGCCAGGCCCTAGATGGTCATTCCTCCCCTGAGTGCAGCCTGCCCTGGGGGGCCTCATGCACCCGTCCCAGCCAGGACACCGTGGCATGTCCTCTTCGGGTCTCGTGCGTCTCTTTCCCAGAGCTTCGAGCAGGTTCCTGGGTGGGGTCAGAGGGCCTCCCTTAGAACTTCAGGCCAGAGTCGGCTGCCTCTGCAAGGCTCTGGACGCCGTGGGGCGTGAGGTCAGAGGCTCGAGTGTCACCCGAAGGGACGGCTGCTCAGCATCGTCCCCCTCTCAGCCCAGCAGCAGGAAGCTGGGCTCAGGGAGCTCTTGTTGGGGAGTCTCTGGCAGGGACCGGCGGGGTGCAGGAGGAAAGGGGGTGAGAGGCACAGAACAGAGCGGGGGCCGAGCAGGGCCTGGGGGCTGCGAGGGCCAACGTGGGGGCCCAGCCCGCACCCCCTGCAGAGTTGGCCTCGCTGGGCTCCTCTGCGTGTGTCCACTGTGAGGGCACGTCCTCCTGAGGCGCAGGGCTGTCTCCCCAGACCCGCCTCTGTGGACGTGATTCGAGCATGGGAGGATGCTGAAGGATCAGGAGGAAGCGAATTTGCCGTCACGCTTGAGAGGGAGCGGCCGTCTCGGCACCTGGTGCTTCCTCCTCGCAGCGCACTCAACGGCTGGAGAGAAAAGGTCTTTTTAAATTAAATGCCCTTCAACTTCTCTCATCACGGCCTCCCCGTCCTTCTCGCGCAGGAGCGAGCGATCATAAATCTTTTCCACCACTTACCCCACCCTCCGCTGCCGGCCATTTGTCACCCTCTCTGCGCCGTGTGGCCGACTCGGCCCTGAGGAGGGATAGTGACGCATCCGATTTTTATTTCCCCAGTGATTCCAACACCTTGCTGTCGACATAAAGATCCCATCGTTGCCCTCCTCCCCGCGCCTCCCGTCCAGGTGCTCGCGCGGCCAGCGAGGGAGGACCAGGCCTCCCAACGCGTCAAACAGGAAGCGCGGGATGAGCTGGTGCCCCATGCTCCGACGAAGTGAGCACCACAGGGGAGCGGCTTTAAAGTCCTGAGGACAGTGACAGATGTTTCAAAGACTCCAGTGTAAAAGGAGCATGGACTTCACTGCCCACGTATCGGAGGGGCAAAGATTCCAGGTGCGCCCCACCAGGAGGGCCATGGAGACGGCCACGACACAGGCCAGTGCAGCGACGGAACTCCAGTGCTAACATGCGCATTCCCGTGGGCCCAGCGTGCCTTTCCTGGGAACCTGTCCCAGGCACATCACTAGACAGCCGCACAAAAGATAAATATTCGAATCACGGTGAAACAACCCAAACACCCGTGATTATGGAGTTGGTTATGGAAATGATGATACATTGATTATTCAGTGGAACCCTAATGCAGCCATTAATAACGGTATAAGCCAGCTTCCACGCACACAGTGAAGACAGAGACAACGCCTTGTGCAACATCATCTTGTTTCTACAAACCCTGTGTGTGTGTGCATGTGTGTGCGTGTGTGCATGTGTGTGCGTGTGTGTGTGTGTGTGTGTGTGTGTACATGCACACAAATGCCTCTTTGCTTAGACGTGGATTCCATGGATGGATAATGAAAAACAGGACCCTTTCTTATGAAAGGATCAGAGACCCCTCATTTTACAAGTGGGGGACCGATGTCCATGCAGTGACTCTCCTAGGAAGGGTGATTAACTGCATCATGGTCCCTTCATTCACTCTGCCGGAACCCCGTCCGCTCTCCCCAGACGACGGCTCAGTCCCACGTCACCGTGAGCCGCGTCCAGCCTCCCCAGCAGCCATGTAAGGAGCGAGTGTCCGGTGCCACAGGCCAGAACCTCTGCTCCTGCATGTCACCGACCTCTGGAGAAACCAGTCTTTCCACCCCCACCTGTCAGGCAGGGCCACCCTGGAGAGCTGCCGTCTTGGCAGATAATAAAAAGACATGGCAGCAAATGCTAGAACCAAAGGTCAAATCACTTGCTTACAAGTGTTTTTTAGACCTCAAGTTAAAGATCCATTTGCTTTCAGCCCAGGGAAGCCAGTGGGCTCTGTGCATCCACCCACCTGCCCGCCGTGAAGGGCCAACGCCCTTCATTGCCTGGGTCTACAGGGGACGCACCAGACATTGGCAGGAAAGGAGCAGCTTTATCTCCACCCCCACGGGCAAGGGTGGGCAATATGTGGACCCAGGAAAGGCAAAAAAGGCTCGTTGGCCCGAGGGCGGAGTGGACACTGCGCATCCCTGTGCTGGAGGGAAGCGTCGCCCGGGGACGGCACTGCCTGAGCACTGGGCTCCGGAAACCCCGCTTCCGGAGGGAGCAGTGCCACTGGGAACACACACCGTCTGCAGAGCACTCATTTGCACACTCCACCTTATGTATACATCTCCTACGTCATGTACTGAGCACTTACTGTATGCAAACCTATATGGGAGAACAATTCATCCCACACCATCCGGAAGGAGGACTCATCAGTCTCTACATCCCAGAGTATCAGACAGAGGCATAGAGAAGGTAAGTGACAGAGGGTAGGAGGCAGGGAGGACGGCGAGTGTGCCCAGGTGGGCTGGCTCATCGAGGCCACTGAGCGCAGGCCCCGCCCCACAGCCGGGGAGCTGGCAGGGCCGCACCTGCGGCCTCAAACCCTGGGGAGATCATCAAATGTTATGTCGGATGCCAATACAAGCATCGTTCACACGCTGTCAGCTGTACAAACGGCCTTTGGCGGGCAAATGATTTGAGCCCAAAGACAGCTTAGGGAACAGGAAGTCGGTGTTTAACCGGGAGGGAGTCTGTCTGAGAGGGTGAAAAAGTTCTAGAGACGGTGGGTGGAGGATGGCGACGGCTGCACAACACTGCGAATATGCCTGATGCCACTGAACCGTGCACTTAAAACGGGTTAAGATGGTAAATTTTATGTGTATTTTACCACAATAAAACAGAAAATAAAAAAATAAAAAGAGGAGTTCTCTGAGTCCCGGATCCCAGGATTAGTGAAGTGAAATCAACTCCAGGTTCAAGTGTCCATAAAACGCCAGCAGGACACCACCCAGCCAAGAAATATTTGAATATGCAAGATTGATCAGGGAGAACAAATGCATCTGCTGTTGAAATTTATAACAAACAAACCAATATAACACTTCTCCCTAAAACTAAAGAACAGAGCATAAAGGGCACATTCCCACAAATCCAAAAGATTCATTTTTATTGACAATTGTCCACAATGTTGATTGGCGGGAGTCCACGAGTGTGGATTCCATAATGCTGGCAGAATGCACAGACCCACCGTCATGTATTTTGCTGAATTTAAGACAATTGAGAAGTGAACATTTGTGTATGACGCCATCAGCTGGCACAATTCATCTCTTTGATAATCGCTTCCCTGTTGCACCTTGGGAACCACAGCAGCAGAGGGAAAGGTGGGACGTGCTCTGATGACACGTCAGACAACACCTCGAACTCGGGTTTCCAGCCTCCAGAACTGTGGGGAAAAAGTCAGCCCGAAGAAACGAACACAGTGGACGAGTGTCACCCTCTGCGCTTTGTAACTCCGGAAGCTTCTAAGCTTATCTGACACCCTCCTGCTTCTACTCACGGCCTCGGAGGGAGGGACAACTCGCAGAAGCTCAAACCTCCTTTGTCACCTTGGGCAGGACTCCCAGGCCTTGTGAATCCGGGTGACCCCCCCCCCCCCACCGAGCTTGGGGAATGACGCTGCTCTAACGTGTGAGGCTTTAGACAAATGCTCTGGGCAGGACGTCCGGCCCTCCAAGCAGCGCCCTGCACACGGCCCCAGGAGCGTAGCCGGGGAGACCTTCGGCTGACCGTGCTGCCGGGGTGGGCGTCCTCAACAAAGGGAACTCCCATCAGCCTGCACATAGCATAAAGGGCTCCCCCTCGGATTACTGGCAGAGCTGCAGAAAGTGCTAGAAGAATCAGCCTGTAGGCACAGGCCTGCGTCCAGTCGTGCCTGAAGGAAGACCCTCCTCTGAAAATCTCGCGAATGAACCAGACGGCAGTGCAGGGTGTTTGCTCGGGGCCCACCTCAGCATAGGCCTCTGCAAGTGGGCCACCCTGGACAGCAAAGGGAAAGGAGAGGGCCAGTGTGGCAAAGCGCTGCCCCCTGCCCTCAGCCTGCGGGTGTCAGAGTCAGGGAGGCACGTCCGTCGGGAGTGCTGACGGTCAGAGCCGGTGGCCTTGCAGATGGAGTGCAAACTCCTGGGCCAGGGAACATTCCAGCGCCAGCTCATTCCGAAGGGGCAGCAGTGCCATCATCCGCTAATCGGGGTTGCTTTAAGCACATCGTTTCCCATAAGCTCTGCTGATGGCCTTCCCATTATTGCTTTTCAGAGGAAAGATTTAGGATAGCAGAAAATACTATGAAAAAAGGACATTAGGCTTAGATTGACCATAACAAAATTATTATAAGAACCGAGCTATCTAGTTTATACTGTATCATTAACTACACATCGTCCCAATGTGCTACTCAGTAGACCAGCAAAGCAAGGTTTGCTGTAGATTTCAATCTTGGTGAGCAATAAACTCAGTGTTTTGCATAAATAGATTGCACAAACCCCGTTTATTGTGATTTCCACGTAGACAGGGTGCAAAGGAGTGTCGGCAGGGCAGTCCTTCTTCCCAGGGAGGTCAGAGCCACAGAGACAGAGGTAAATCCTGCCAGTCTGAGGCAGCGCATGTGGGGCCAGGTGAGCAAAAGACGGCACAGTGGAATTTTACAGGGTGAAGGGCAGTACCCCCTTTGTGTTTCCATCGCATGTTGGGATTCCCTATCCTACTTTTCAATCTGCCCCAGAGATCTCTGAGGTTGCAAGAGTGGTATCCTAACCCAGAAGGCTTCGTGGAGCACCTGGCACTGCTTTAGCCAGTATGGAGGGCTCCAACCAAGGTGCCGCACAGAGAGGAGCCAGGACTGAGCCTCCCTCCCTCCCTCCAGCCAGCCCCTTCTGTAGGTCATCCCCCGGGGCCCCAGCGGTCACACCTGGGCCAGAGGCATCTGTCGTCATCTCTCAGCACCTGCGGGTACGGTTGCCAAGCACACTGCTGCAGTTATTTACACGGTAAGAGGACGGGCTTCCTGCGGTTGCTGTGACAAATTACCACTAACTTGGTAACAGACAGCAACACAGACTTGTCCCCTTACGATTCTTGAGATGGGAAGGGCTGTGCTCCTTCCGGAGGCTCCAGGGGGGAATCTGTGGCCTCTTCGAGCACCTGGAGGCCGCCGGCATTCCCTGGCTCCCGGTCCCTTTCCGACCTCTGACCTCTGCCTGTCGCCAGACGCGGCCCCTCCTGCCTGCCTCTCACGAGGGCCCTTCTGACTACGTTAGACCCACCCAGATAACCCCGGATGATACCCCACCTTGAGGTCCTCAATTTAATCACGTCGGTAAAGTTCTTTTGGTCACATAAGGTGACATCAGCACAGGTTTGGGGGATCAGGACACGAACATCTTTAGGAGGCATTACTGTGTCTCTTATAGGAAATTCTGGTTTTCTCTGTAATTCTGCAATACAGGACGGTTTATGCGTGTTTATCAGAGCACAACCTTTTATTCAAAATGTATCAGCTGTAGCACAAAAGTAAGCCTGTGGTGGGGGGAAGAGGGCATGGGAGGGGCAGACAAAATATGGAGAATGTCCTCCCCGGAGGCCGCCCCAGTCCTGGGATGCTTAGGGGCTCGCAGCACAGAGAGGCGGCGCAGGCAGGCGGAGAATGCCTGGCCTGCCCCTCGGTTCTCACTTGGAAACCCCATGCATATTTACGAGGGTTGTGCCATGAGCAGCCTCAGCTTTCTGAAAACTTAATTTCATTTTGGAACCACAGACATAATGCCCTTCTAGGCCTGAGACCATCACACACATTTTTCTAACAACCACCTGTCATCTCTCTGCACTGTGGGTTCCTCTGAAATTAAAACAGCCCTCCTTGACCTGACGCCTCTTCTCCGTGGTCTCCTGGCTTTCTGCTGACCGCTCCTGGATGGGGGGCCCCCAGGTCAGCCCAGCTGGCAGGACAGTCCCACCTGGGGGATTTTGGGGACCGCAAAGGTGAACAGGAGGAGTTCCATTTGCAGTGAGACAGAGTAGGCCCCTTAGGAGAACAATACAGAGATCTTGGAGACGGGTGCTCTGACATTGGGACACCATGTTAAGATTCCAGGCAAAGAGACTGGCCAAGCGCCTCCTCCCTACCTAGTGGGGAGTAACACAGGCGCAGGTATATTATAAGGGCTCTAAAAATCCAACTCCAACTGGCTTGAGCAAAAGAAAATGTGTTGCTTCACACACCAAATAACTCAGGAGTCAACAGGCTTCAGGCATAGCTGGACCCAGGAGCTCAGACATCATCAGGAACTGTTTTATTCCCCATCTCAGCCCAGGGCCCACCTGCACTTGTGCAACCCTGAGAGTGATACCTCCTTAAATTTTTCATCTCAGATACCTCACTGGCCTCACTGTAGTCCAGCCCTGGTGTTATGTCATTCCCAGGCAGGCTCTTCTCCTCATGATGACAAAATGCCTGCAGTGCTCCAGCCCTCTGTACTTACAGATTGGTGTCCCCTTCCCCAATAGTTCAAACAGTGTCAGAATTTAGTCTCCTTGGCCAACTGTCACATGCCACCCTGGGGACCTGAAGGCCCGGCTACAAGGAAAGATCAGGGGCTGAGGGTTGGGAAAGAGTCATTCTCCCAAAGAGAAGTTGTGAACTGGATTCAGGGCAGCAAAAGCCACAAATGTCCTCCTTGGCCAGGAACACTCCATAATGCAAGGTGACATTTGATTGCTCACAGAGGAGAGGTGGACCTTAGAGTGTGGATATTGGCCTCTTTCTGACTCAAACTGCAGAGAGTGATTAGTTCTTGGTTCTGAAAAAGTTCATCACTCTTAAATTCCACCTTCCATGAAGCCTTAGAGCATCCACGCAACTCCGCCAAGCCCTCTGCAAATGCGTAAGCAGGGTGGCCTTTGCTCCAGTTCCTCATACCTTGTCCCCATGTCCATCTGAGACCCCATCGAAATGGGCTTCACTGCCCACATTCCCACCAGCTCTCTGGCAGAAAATGCAACCTCTAAGCAGTCCCAGGCTCTCCCTAGTCTTCTCTCCTCCCGATACGGCACCAGAATGGCCCCGAATGCCTCATTGATGGCCACACCGGCTGTCTTCAGCATTCGCTTGCAAACGTTCCAGCCTCCGCCCATTGCCCGGTCCCAGAGGTGCTTCCACGACTTCGGGCACTTGTCATAGCAACAGCCCCGCTTCCCAGCACCAGTTTTCTGCATTGGCCTGTTTTAAGTTGCAATAGCAGAACCCCCCCCACCCCCCCCACCGGGTAATTTACATTTATTTAGCTCATGGCTCCAGAGGCGGGGAAGTGCGAGGGCGCGGTGCCAGCATGTGGGGAGGCTCCGTGCTGGGTCATTCCCTGGCGCAGGGCAAGGGCCGACCTCGCTTTTATAACAGCCCACACTTGGGAGAACAAACTCACTCCCTCAGCAACAACGTTAATCTACCCACGAGGGCAGAGCCCTCCCGAATTCATCACCTCTCAAATGTCCCACCTCTCACTCTGCTGCACCGAAGACTGAGTTTCCAACACGTGAACTGGGGGAGACCCATTCAAACCAGCACACGGTATCTACCGAAAACCGGTGTTCTTTACTGTTTGGTAAAGTGGACACGTAAGACTTAGAACACGGCTGGGCCGGTATGTTACCATGGTGCACATGTGTGGGCATTTCTCTAGTCTGTGCCCATGGTGGGAGATTATCTCACAGTGTCTACCATGGCCAGCTTCCCAAATGGAGGTGACAACTCACACTCACCTTGCCCTTAATTCCACGCCCTTTGACCCTAGAGCTACAGCCTGACTCCCGTGACTGGCCTTAAACGGTGAGGCATTTCTGGGAATTTGAAATGTGCCTCGGACGCAGACAAGTGAGGCCCCAATTGACTGACTTCCCGCACACTGAAGAGTCCTACCACAATGTGAGGGACACACACAAGTTATATACGTGTGTCTGTGAGAGCAGAAACTACACGCGGCCTCAAAAGACCCACTTTTTCTCAGCTAGCCGGGGCACGACAGCATGGGACTGACCGGCTTTCCATCCCAGCGCATTGATCCCCATTTTGCTTTTCTGTTTCTGGGCATCCGTGAAGTTCACATCCACCTGAAAGCGTGAAAGAAATCATCCCAGGGTGGGCGCAGCCTCAGAGATCTCTGACACGCTCTGGGCCTCATCCAGCCGCCCGCCGTTAGCGCCAGGCCCTTTCATCCACGCCATCCCTCCAGCAGCCTGTGCCCTCAGCCACGCTCTGGGATTCCTCTCTTGAAAACGCACTTTCCTTCTCTAACACGCTGCCAGGCTGTGGATTTTCCAATTGTCACGCTCTGCTTCCCTGTTAACCACAAGTTCCGCCCTTAGGGCGCTCGTTTCCTGCGGCATCTGGCAGGAGGCTGTTAGGAGCAGCCACGCCAGTCCTCGAAGGCTCTGCTGCTTAGATTTCTTCCACCAGGTACCCTAGGTCATCGCCCTTAAGTTCAGCCTTCCACACAGCACTGGGGCACAGACCCGGTGGGCTCCTCGTCTCCATCTGAGACCTCGGGGGCCTTCCCCGTCCAGATGTCTAGCAGCATTTTGTCACAACTTAACCAATCTCCGGGAAGCTCCAAATTTCCCTCATCTTCCTGCCTCCTCCTGAGCCCCCCAGACTCCCCCAGTCTCCGCCTGCTGCCTGTTTCCACGTCCTCAGGTGTCTTCACAGCAACAGCCACTCCTCAGTACCAACTCTGTCCCAGTCTACTTGTGTGGCTCTAAAAGAACTCCTGAGGCAGCGTGATTTATAAAGAAAAGAGAAATACTTGGCTCACAGTCCTGCAGGCTGTGCGAGACGTACAGGGAGCTTCCGCTCACCCAGGAAAGGGAAGGGAATCCGCACGCAGGGAACACTCGGGAGAGGATGCAGGAGGGCGGGGGGAGAAGCCAGGTGCGTCTTAACAGTCGGCTCTGGCTGGTGCTAACAGAGCGAGAGCTCACCACGGTGGGGGTGTCGGCGCTGGCCTCCCCTCTGCTGCACTTCCACCTGTACATGTCACCCCCTGGCTGCAGAGGAAGACCCTCAGTGACAGCGGAGGGCCCGCGGACCACACGGGGAGCACTGCCGACGCTTCACGTCCCACCAGCTCCTCCACGGTGGGAAGGGACAGACAAGGGCCACCTGCTGCCCCAGCCTCACCTTCCTCAGGCAGCTGCTGCCTGCTGCTGTCCAGGGCACAACCTCCCCGGCCAGCCCCTCTGGACTCTGGGAGCAGAAAGGAGCCTGGTCCACACCTCCCAGCTTCCCCCAGTCCTCAGAGCAGCCCACCTGGATCCAGTCATCTGCTGCTTCACCACCTCTCACTGCTCTGCCGCTCCATGCCCACCAGCCACCGTCACACCCCAGGCCTCTGCACTGGCTATTCCCTCCCCTTGGATGTCTGTCACCCCACACCCCCAAGGTGCTGTGGTGCAGAGGTTCATGGCTTGTTGGCGCTTGGGAATGTTAGCTGGGCATGGTGGTGCACACCTGTAGTCCCAGCTAATACTGGGGAGGCTGAGGCATGAGGATCCCTTGAGCCCAAGAGTTCCAGGCTGCAGTAAGCTAGATAGTGCCATTGCACTCCAGGCTGGGTGACAGAGTAGACATCATCTTTTAAAAAAAAGAGCAATATTCAGAAATTTAGCTTCACTGAAGTCAGCCCTGGGGCAAATATTTACACTAGAGAAAGCTGTCAACACTACAGTCTGGCCTGTATCTGGAGGATCAGGCACCAGCAGCCGCTCTGCGGGTCTGACCCGCCGTGCCCCACAACGGACCATTCTGTCTATTCTCTTGCTTGGTGCCTGGGACCCGAGGACAAACACTGGCTGCTCTGGTCCCCACTGTGGTGGTCCCAGACACACCATGGACATCGATGGAAGACTCGACCTTGGTCTCACCTGGGGTCCTCCTGACTACGGAGCAGGTGCAGGAGGGCAGCAGGACCGCGATGCTGACCTTAGCACCGCCAGGGCTGGGACTGGTCGTGGCAGGTCAGAGGGAGGGGGCCTGGGGATGGCCCTGCGGTTTGGGCCTGGCGCTGCCAGGGAGGACATAGAGGTGGGAGAAGAAGTGGCTTCGAGGGACTCACATGGGATTCCTAGAGAGTCTTGTGCTGGCCCACGTGGAAATACACAGGCATGAGGGGCTGAGGGCTGAGACCCCACTCCTGCAGCCTGGCCCAGGCAGGGGACCTCAGGCAGGCCTCAACCGTACTTCTGTACACAAGAAATGAACCATGAAAAATGGAATTAAAGAAATAACTATAGTTACAATAGAACCAAAACCAAAATACTCGGGAATAACTTTAACAACAGAAGTATAACCTTGGAACAGTGAAAACTAAAATGCATGGCCAGTGCTGGAAACACCCAGGTATCATCCTGGAGCCTCCTCCCCTCTGCTCTGGGGCCTTTCCCTCAATGGGGAGGGTGGCGGACAGATTGCATTATTGGCCTTCACATTATTAGAGGCAGGCTCAGGGTGAGGTCTACACAACTAAACACGTATTACTGTCTCCATTTTTATGGATAGAAGATTGAAGCCCACAAAGAGAGCGAATGGCCATCCATGTCCTACAAGGTCCAATATCTGGCACTGATTCTCCCCACCCAGCCCCTGCCAATCATTCTGTATTTAAAGGATCCCCAGATATCATACCAGTAAGTGTTTAAGAGAGGACTGGGCTCCAAGGGTATAAGAAAGGAAGGCTAGAGATTCCACAGTCTGAGGCAACGGGGTTCTGGGAGAGTCAAGATTGGATTCCCGAGATCTGCAGAGTAGAGTCACTGAGGGGCAATTGTAGGATCAGAGAGAAAGACACAGGATTTGAACAAGGCAGGGGAAACGTTAGGAAAAGACAAAACCAGGGACAGGTTTGGGCAAGAGTCAAGCCTCTCACACACCCCCGCCCAGCCACCCCAAAACCTTATCCCCTTTCACCCGCCCCCTTTCCACCGCTCAAGGCATCAACCCTGATCAGTCCAGCCGGCATTTCCCTGTTTAAAGAGGAATCTCGTTGGCAGCTGGAGCTCTGAGAAAGCGCTGTGCGAACTCCTTGCCTGGTATGTGGCAAAAACCGGACAGAAAGGCAAAGTTCAGGTCCACGTCACAAAAATCAATATATTATGTACAGATCTGAAGGATGGACGGATGGAACTTGGGAGTTTCGGGGCATATAACTGCCAGCTGCGGGAAGTGTGAATTGGCACGAGGATTACGGGCGTACTTGCCCTAGGCCGCTGCTCTGGTCAAGCAGGTACGCGAGCGCTTTCTCCTCCGACTGTGTAACAGAACCCACTGAAGACCCACGAATTAGTTTAGCGAGAATAAACATCCTTTAATGGAAGAGACTTCCATTTTAATTTCTTATTAATTTGTTAACAAACTTGAAATAAACACATTTCACCTGCTTAGAATGTATCTATAAAGAGTGCCTGTTCGGTAACTGCAATACCTGTACCAGATTTTTTAAAGTAAGGCGACTTATCACCGACTAATTGGCCCACATTCGAGTTCCCCACGGTTCCCACAGTGTTCCCGGCAGTCAAACCTGGCTTTAATGGAGAACTGGATTCTCCGTCTCCGTCACGCGGATGGAGATCGGCCCGGAGCCCGCGGGTGCTGGTCTCCTTGGTAACCCGATCGCCGCTGGGTCCGGCGGGGGCCGCAAAGCCTTCTGGGAAGTGTGGTCTCCCAGGTGCGCGTAGCCCAGGGCCAGGGGCGGGGCTTCCGGGTTCCCTCTACGCACGCGCAGCCTCGCCCACGCCTGCCGTCTTCCGCCCTGGGTTCCGGTTCTGCGGTGCTCGCGCTGTTGTCCTCGGGTGTGGGGTTGGATCTGTGTCCCTGAGGGTTGGTGCCGGGTGAACGAGGGGTCCGGGGGTCTGCCTGGCGGTCCCCCGACTCGGTGGGAGCAGAGACAAGACAGCCCTCAGGCGGGCCGCGGAGGGCGGCTCGGGCCGCGCTGGCCGCAGTCGGAAGACGCTGGCTCCCCGGAGGGCTGGAGCGGATTTCAGGAAAGGCTGGTTCCAGAAGCTCCAAGAGCAGGTGGTGGAGTCCGAGGTGACGCGGGCGGAGCGGTGTCTGCGGGCAGCGTGAGCAAAGTGAGAAACCTGTGGCCTTCTGTTTTCCAAATTGTTCTTTTTTAAGCACCAGAGGCGGCAAGAAAGCTTCATCTTTCTCTGCTGCACCCGTTCAGTCAAAAGCCCACACTTCATGTTTCAAACCAAGGTACTACCTGGGGTCTCTAATAACTTTTTCAATTTCCAGTTCTCTGCTGTGTAACAAACTACCACAAAACTTACTGGTTTAACCCAAGAATTTGTTCTTATTTTTTTTGTTATTTCTTCTTATGTCAGAATTTTGTGGGTCAGGGAACTGCACGAGGCAGTGTGGCTTGGCTGCTTCTTGATGCCTCTGATCTGCTTCATGGTGTCTGATCTCAGCTAGGACACTTGTGTCTGGGGACGTTGAACAGGCATCCAGCCCTCTCCTTGTGGCCAGCATGGATATCCTCCTACTCTGGTAGTCCCACGGTGGTCAGGTTCGTCTGACCTCTCCCAGAGCAGGTGTCCAGGAGGCCCAGGCAGCAGCTGTGAGATCTCATGATCTCCCCTCAGAGTTCCCGGAGCATCTCTTCTCCCACATTCTCTTAGTCAAGCTCATCACTAAGAGCAGCCCCAACTCAACTGGAGGGCAGTTAGATTCTACCTCCGAGAAGAGAGATGGTAGGAATTTACAGAAATCTTTAATAAACCAGTTTGTCCTCTGGCCACAAATTATTTACATTTCTCTGATGTGCAAAATATACCATGCCCCTCTCAAGAACTCCAGAAATCTTTTCCTATTACAGCATGGCTGAAAGCCCAACCAGATCAGGTCCTGGTGGCCAGTCATCTGCCCCTGCGCTCACAGCACACAGCGAGGAGACCAGCAGGAATACGGGGAGTGCTCCCCTCCAGATGGGTGGTGGGTTGCGGGAGGCACCCTGCAGGCACTGGTGGGAGCAGCAGCTTGTTCCAGCAGGCACTGCTCCAGTTCTTTGACGGGTTGCTTCCATCTCTTGGCTGCGAGCATGGGTGTACAGATACCTCCTCAAGATCCTGCTGTGATTACTCTGGGCACACATCAATCCGTCAGTGTGCCCAAGTCCTGCAGGCAGCCTCATGGAACCCACATGTACAGTCAGCCTTTGGTTTACACAGGTTTCACTTCCCACAGTACTTTATTCTCACTTGTTTAGAAAAAGTCCACATACAAATGGATCCTGTGTCGTTCAAGGATCAACTGTATGTGTAGAAGTCAGATTGCTGGATCAAATGGTAATTCTATTTTCAATATTTTGAGGAACCCCTCCACTATTTTCCATAGCTGTATTACATTTTACAAAATTACATACAGTTCATTTTCACCAACAGCGTAGAGGGTTCCCTGGTGAAAGACTGAACAACTCGGTGTTGGATTTATTCATTTTTTTTATTTTCTATATTTTGTTTGTCTCTAATCTCTTATTTTCTTCCCTTGTTTTTGGTTTCTCATTAGTTCTTTTTTT
>CAUYSK010115316.1:0-12505 GCA_963575035.1 Avahi laniger
GGACTACAGGCATGCACCACCATGCCCGGCTAATTTTTTCTATATATTTTTAGTTGTCCAATTAATTTCTTTCTAATTTTAGTAGAGACGGGGTCTCGCACTTGCTCAGGCTGGTTTCGAACTCCTGAGCTCAAACAATCCACCTGCCTCGGCCTCCCAGAGAGCTAGGATTACAGGCTTGAGTCACCATGCCCAGCCCCACATCCATGGTTTTGAAGACAATATTTTTAAGATTTTAACACTACCCAAAATGATCTACAGATTAAACGTAAACTCTGTCAAAACCCCAACATTTTTTTTTGCAGAAATAGAAAATCCACCATAAATTAATAGACGAGGGACCATGAATAACCAAAATAATCTTTAAAAAACAAGTTTAAAAACTTCCAAATTTAAAAACTTGAAAGCATCACACTTCGTGAGTTCAAAACTTACTACAAAACTACAATAATCAAAATAGTGTGGTACGGCTTAAAAACAGACATATAGACCAATGGAGTAAAATAGAGAGCCTAGAAGTAAACCCCTACATACATGGTTAAATGATTTTTAGCAATGGTGCCAAGAATGTTCAATGGAAAAAGCACATTTTCAACAAATAGTGTGTATAAAACTGGATATCCACCAGCAAAAGAATGAAGTTGGATCCTTACCCTATACCATATACAAAAATTAATTTAAAATGAATCAAAGATCTAAATGTAACAGCTAAAACTATAAAACTTTAAGAATAAAACATAAGGGAAAATCTTCATGATATTGGATTTAGAAATGATTTCTTGGAAATGATTCCAAAGACATAGGCAACAACAATAGAAAAATAGACAAATTGGAGTTCATCAAAATTAAAAAAAAATGTCTGTGCATCAACAGAATAAAAAGGCAACCCACAGAATTGGAGAAATTATTTGCAGATCATGTATCTGAAAATGAGTTAATAATCCAGAAAATATAAAGAACTCCTATAACTCAATAACAACAACAAAGCAAGACAACCTGATAAAAAAAATGAACAAATGACTTGAATAGATAATTTCTCTAAGGAAAATGTACAAATGGCAAATAAGCACATGGAAAGATGCTCAACATCCCTAATGATTAGGGAAATGTAAATCACAAACACACTATGATACCACTTAATACCCATTAGAATGGCTATAATTTTAAAAAAAATTTAAAAGAAAAAAAATAATGAGAGTTGGCAAGGATGTGGAGAAATTGGACATTTGTGCATTTCTGACAGGAATGTAAAATGATACAACTATTGTGCAATATGGTATGGTTGTTTCTCAACCAATTAAATATAGAATTATCATATGATCCAGCAATTCCACTTCTGGGTATATAACCAAAATAATTAAAAGTAGGGACCCAAACATATATTTGTACTTCCATGCTCATATCAGCATTATTGACAATAGCCAAAAGTTGGAAACAACCCAAGTGTCCTTTGACATTTAGTAGATAAACAATTTATGGTATATAGTTACAATGGAATATTATTCAGCCTTAAAAAGGAAGATATTATAATTCTGACATATACTATGACATGGATGAACCTTGAGGACATTATGCTAAGCGAAATAAGCCAGTCAGAAAGCGACAAATACTAGATGATTCCACTTACAAAAATTATCTAGAATAGTCAAATTCATAGAGAAATAATGTAGAATTATGAGTTTTTGTTTAATGGGTATGGAGATTCAATTTGGAAAAATGAAAAATAATTCTGGAGATGGATAGTGATCATAGTTGTAAATGTACTTGATTCCACTGAACTGTACAATAGTCTTCTCTGTACAATAGTACAATAGTCTCCTCTTACCCATGGGTAATACCTTCCAAGATCCCCAGTGAATATCTGAAACTATAGACAGTACTGAACCCTATATAAACTAAGTATTTTTCCAAACATACATATATATGATAAAGTTTAATTTATAAATTAGGCACTGTAAGAGATTAGCAGCAATAACTAATAATAAAATAGAATAATTGTAACAGGATTCTTTAATAAATTTTATGTGCATGCGGTGTCTCTTTCAAAATATCTAATTGTATTCTACTCACCCTTCTTCTCGTGATGATATGAGATAATAACATGCCTATGTGATGAGATGAAGTGAGGTGAATGATGCAGGCATTATGATGTAACTGGAAAATTCCAGAAATAACCAATTCATAAGTTTTAAACTGAGCAACAGTCCAAGTAGTATAATGAAATCTCTCTCCAACCCACCTAGATTGTCATTAGTCATTTAGTAGCTGCCTCAGTTATCAGATCAGATAATATCAAATATTATGCATGTTTTATCACAACTTTAAAAAAAGAGTTTAAAAATGTATATTGAAATGGTTCATATATTCAGTGATAATGTATTTTGTAATGAGTGGAGCCACCTAGAAAATAAATATCTCTAAACATGGAAAAAATAACAACTAAAGACATTAACTTTATTGAATATAAGCCTGATTTTATATGAAAAAAACAGGCTATCTTTATAAATATGAACATGTGCACAAAATTTCCTTAGGCATTACCCTATACAGGACTCCAGTTTTAGCTACTCCTGCTAAAGGAACTGAAAATGAGAGGGCAATGTGTTCCTGACAGTATATCTACGAACTGATGACGCCCCTGTTCTCCTGGTTCCCCGAAAGGTCCCTGTTGTTCTACATGGAACATATGGCATAAGGGAGATGTAAAGTTTATTGTTAAACCACTGAGATTCTGTGGTTGTGACAATAACAAAACCTAGCCTATTCTGACCAATATTCCACAGAACTACACAAAACCAATTTTTTTTAATCACAGTGATTAGAGAAGTTACAAAAATGACCTTTTAATATTGTATCATGCAGTCATGATATAAGTAGCCTAATGTCTAAAAAATAAGATAATGTGTCATGTTTTGTATATTCATTCAACAAGTATTAATTGTTCACTGTATGGCAGCACTCTACTATCACTGAGTGGATTCATTTGTGAACTATGCACAATTACTTTCCTTGTGGAATTGATAATATAGTACATAATAGCTAGCATTGATTAAGTGCTTATTGTGTGTTAGGCTATGTGCTTAGTGTTTTATACACACTTTCATTTTGGTCCTGTGTGGTGTTACTATTATAATCTCCATTTTATCAATGAGTAAATTTAGACATATAAAGGTTAAATAACTTTCATAATATCACACAGCCAGTAAGTGGGAGGCAAGCTTTGAAGCCAGATAGTCTAATGCTCAAAATTAGGCTCTTAATCATTATATTATATTCTCTACACATGAGCAGTCTTCAAACTCTAAGGTGAAAAAAAATAAACTGCAGAAGTGGCCTGAAATTAATATTTTCACCAACTTCCTAGGTGATTTTTCACATAATCTAAAATTAAAAATGAAACAAAAACAAAGCTGATGATGGTTGGTGAGCCTTTGAGAAACACTGCAGTATATTATTCATGAAAAGAATTATACCAGTTCACCATCAGAAAGGACATAGTCTCTGAGTAGCTATCACAGTAGCAGTAAATTCATACTGACCATGCACAATTTTTTCTTCTGACTTTCCTTTCCTTAGAATCGAGGAGTGATGATCCTAATATAAATAAATGATAATCCCTGAGGTGATGGATACCCCAATTATCCTGATTTGATTAATTCACATTATATGCCTGTATCAAAACATGACATGTACTCTATAAATACACACAACTATTATAGACTCATAATAAGAGCAAGAGAAAGTGTGCAAGATTAAAGCTCTAGATAATTGATCTAGCTCTCTATAGAAAGTCTCAAGTAGGTATGAGCAAGCATCAAATGAGAATAAAAAGGAGTAATGGCTTCCTAACCAAGTTTTAATGTAAAGTCAATCAAAATAATATTTAATTAGACAGTCGAAATTTCACCAAACCCAGATTTGAGTTATCTTCAATCTATTGTAGATTTTAACAATTTAATCATAGTAGTAAAGTCTGTTTGTCTCTAATTAAATAATAAAAAAATCAAATGAATTAAATATGTTTGCATGTATAGCCTGTAGAGCACTGTTTTCAGGGGGATTCACTTTCTCCGTTAAAATGAGAGGGACTTAGTGGTCAGAGACATCAATGAATTAATGACTACTAGTGCAACCTCTATGTAAAGCAATATGGAAATACCTCAAAGGGATACAAGTAGATCTACCATTTGATCCAGCAATCCCATTACTGGGCATCTACCCAAAAGAACAAAAGACATTCTATAAAAAGACACCTGCACTCAAATGTTTATAGCAGCACAATTCACAATTGCAAAGATGTGGAAACAACCCAAGTGTCCATCAATACATGAATGGATTAATAAAGTGTACTATATGTATACCACGGAGTACTATTCAGCTTTAAGTAACAATGGTGATAAGCACCTCTTCTATTTTCGTGGATAGAGCTGGAACACATTCTACTAAGTATCCCAAGAATGGAAAAACAAGCACCACATGTATTCACCATCAAATTTGTATTAACTGATCAACACATAAGTGCACATATAAGAATAACATCTATTGGATGTCGGGCGGGGGAGGGAAGAGGGGGACGGGTATATGCATTCAGAAAGAGTTCAATGCGCACCATCCAAGGGATGGACACACTTGAAACTTGGACTTCGGGGGGAGGGGGAGCAAGGGCAACATACGTAACCTAAACATCTGTATCCCCATAATATGCTGAAATAAAAAAAATTAAAAAAATGAATTAATGACTAATAAATAAATGTAAAAATAAATGATAAAGCTAAATTTTCCACTACTTTGAATTAATCTGTCTTATAAATCTTATGGGAAAGACAAATGATTCACCTAGATAAATTTAAAAATGGTTACAACAATAATAAATTACTGAAATTAAAATACTCATTATAATCATGTTGCCTTTAATACAAGTACATGAACTAGAATATTATTAAAGCTTAAACAAATTTAAATGTGACAAGCAGAAGATTAACCATGGCACATAATGAATTTAAACAGCTAATTAGGTTTTTTTGGTGCATTTTATATCTAACTAATATGAAATAGCAGTAATATCAATAGATAAACCATATTACTCAGGAAGAGAACTAGTATTCTTTAATCTACTTTCTTTTGTCTGTATCTTTCCCCAAAAGATATTTAAAAAAAATAATATGTTTTTTTAATAATATATGATAAGGACTTAAAAAATCTTTTTGTAATAAGGTCCATTCTGTACGTTGTTTTACTTTTCTACATATATGGTGTTCTATATATACTATATAGTATATACTCTGTTTTATTATACCATATAAATTTCATATTATATATTATAGTATATGCAAGGTTCTGGGAGTACGAACTTAAGTAAAACATGGGTCATGTCCACCAGGAGATATGGTAACAAAATGTGAATTGTTAGAGAAACATTCCTGAGCATAATTATGTTTTAACTTTTTTCCCAATCTCAAGTAAAAATATACTTCTTATACTAAGAAGAGAATTTGCAGAAAAATTCAGGAAAGATGTATACATTTGTTTATTAGCACCACACTCTAACCAACTGAGCTAACTGGCAAATCAATTTATTTAAATTGTTTAGATAATTGGAACAAATAAAACCTTTCTTTGTAGGGGCTATCAATTACAACAAACTTTGAAGATTAAGGCAATAGTCTGGAAGTGTAAATATAAGCTTAATGCTAGATTTTAATTTTCATTTATAAATAACCTTAAATTTTGCTTTTAGCTAAATGAAATTTAGCAGCTAGTGTATGTTCAAACCAAATATTCATGTTTATGTCTAGGAAGCTCAGCTCACTTTCCTTAATGAAACTGAACATCCAGTACAGCCCTCTTAGAACTCTCATGGTGTATTATTTTCTCACCTACAGGCCCCTCTTAAACTATATCACTCCCTTGGCTTCCCATTGTGATTTCAGGGATGTTGTCATGGTTTCAAGGAAGTCTGTGATGTTTTTGGTAAAAATATTGTACTGCACTGCTTCTAAACAAGACCCATTTTTAAATGTACTATAAAACCTCAGGTGGCACTTAGTGATATTTAGCCACTTCAAAGGGATAAACATTGTCCTTTGTGTAAGAAAGTTTACATTTCTTTTTTAGTGCTAAATTAATTCTAGTTATGACCAGTTGTAACCAGCCTCCAAGTGGAGGGAAAGAATTTCAGGATGCACCATGTAAGCCAAGCAAGTGACAGCTTTTATTGGAAGCAAAAGTGCATTTTTGGAAAAGAGCAGGCAGGCACAAAAGAATAGCTGCACTGGGAGTAAGTGGTTTTTGATGTTTTGTAGTTTTACTAATCGAGGGGAGAAATATTCAAGGCTGTGGGGTTGGCTTTTACTAAGAATTTGGGTAGTAATCCCTTCAAAGAGTGACACTGGCTGGGCTTGGTGGCTCATGTCTGTATTCCTAGCACTCTGGGAGGCCAAGGTGGGAGGATCATTTGAGGTGAGGCATTCAAGACCAGCATGAGCAAGAGCAAGACACCATCTCTACTAAAAATAAATAAATAAATAAAAAACAATTAGTTGGTCATCATGGTGTGCACCTATAGTTCCAACTATTGAGGGGGAGCTGAGACAGGAGGATTGCTTGAGCCCAGGGAAATGAAGCTGCAGTGAGCTACAATGATGCCACTGCACTCTATCCTAGACAACAGAGTGAGACTGTCTCAAAAGAAAATTTTTGAAAAAGAATAATACTATATTAGTGTGTGATTGTGCTTATGATTTCATATTTTAATGACAATATTAGTGAAGTCTTAATATATTAAATTAGTCATAAAATGCTTTAAAAGAAAGAAGGTGATATTTACACAGAGGTGATGATCACATGAAGCTATCTTAAGTAGAGGATTTAATGACTCTTGAGAACTGCTGTCTGCTAATGATGCCTCATTCATCTTCATTGAATTAAATGTGATATTTCAGGCCAGTTTTACAAACATGTTGAAGTATTGGGTTTTAATGTCTGATGGAAGCCATACTATTCATTGCTCAATTATAATGACAATTCTAGGGCTTTGCTTTCCCCACATCACTTAGTGGCAAAATTCCAATGAATAAAATTTACCTTAATCCTAAATTACTGCAATGATAATCATTTGGCATAGGCTAACTGTAACAAAGGTTTTGATTCTCTCAGGTGATTTTTCTTGATATCCATTTCTTTGATGCTGACAGAACTTTGACAGGACTCAGGCATGGCATGAGGTGGTGACAATCTCAAGTAAGAACAGCTTAACAGGTGATAATATTTACCTATTATTTCATACTGAAAAATAACTGAAATATTTCAAAAACTTCTGCCAAATGCCAGGAGTCTATTTCATCATTACAGCACTATTGAAAGTTTTTCAGATACAAAATTTGTCTAAACTGCAAATAAAGAAAATATTCAATGTACAATGCAATGCTATTCTGTGGGAACCTTTTTATATACTTTTCAGGCCTTCCTATATTGGTATATGTTTATCTTGTGTCAATTATTTTCAATGTTCCCTAGATCATTATATTTATGTATGTACACACGCACATTCATGTACACACACTTTTTGTTTAAGAAAAAGAATTAAAATGCATAATCAAAATGCATAATTAAACTGTTACCTATTATAAAAATGTCATATTGTATGCCATAAATTTATACAATTTTTATTTGGCAATTAAAAAGTAAAGCTGTTGTCTCTTAGGAGAACTGAAAAAGCCTTCATTCAATTTTCTGCATGAATTCTTTGCTTCTGTAGAATACATATATATTGTAAAATTATCATGGAAATATTTAAAAATTCAAAAAACTAGAGATGGTAACATAATCAATCCACATACCCATCACCCATCCTTAACAATTATTGGTATTTTACAAATCTTGTTTTGTTGATTTCCACACCCACATTAAAAAAATGTTTTAAAGCAAATCCCACACATCATGTCATTTCTCTCATAAATACAAGCGTTTCCATCTATAATTGACAATGATCTGTTTTTTATAACTAAAAATGTGAATTGTTTTATATTGTTAGAAAATAGTACATTAGAAAGGAATGTTCCTAAATCCCTATACATATTGTATTTAATATGAGAGTAGAGTATGTTTAAGGAGTGGGGCTCCTATATTAAATAATGGAAAATATTACTCTATTAACTTATAAGACATAAAACAAATATATACTAGTTTTGGGGGGGTTCTTTTTAGTTTTACTAATTGTTACAAGTATGGGAATGGCTGAATACAGCATTGTGAGAAAAATGATTTAGAGGGGTAAGAATAGGAAATGATGATTTTGAAGCCATCCTTTGTATACCTCTGAAACCACACTGATATTGGTTAAGCAATGAAATTTTCATCTATGTTCACAAATACACAGTTCTGACTGAATTCACCATAAAAAGATTTTATTAGAAAATGGCCAGTGTTAGCTAAATAATGCTTTGCTTTTGTATGCATCCTTAATTACATCATATTTAATCCATACAACAACACAGAAAGATACTCAGTGAATCAGTATCATACAATTAGTAAGTAGCAATGGGCCATTTCAGACATAGGTCTGACTCTAAAGCTTATAGTCTTAACCAATAATCTATACTTAAAACATTTTATCAAAACCCTTATCTGTACAATGATAAATAATGTAACCACCATTCTCCTTTCTGTTTTTATGAGTTTGACTATTTTAGTTGTTCGGTGAATATGAAGTTTCCATTATGCAAAATGGATATGTTCTGGAAAGCTGCTTTACAACATTGTGCCTGTAGTTGACAATACTGTGTTGTGCACTTAAAGATTTGCTAAGAGTGTTAAGTGTTCTTTCCACAATAAATAATAATAATAAGTAAAAACTAATTTTAAAAAAATAAATGTAAATAGATGCAATGAGTCCAATAACACTTATTATTTGTCATTTATATTGGCTATACATTCACATAAAATGGGGCACAGCTAATTAAACATCACTGGACCAAAGAAATGAATTCATAACTAAAATTCTAAATACCAGTGAGACAGTCAAGAACATGTTTTGTTATTGCCATTGTTGTTTTTAACCAGGGGCTTTTCTTGGTGCCCTTGATCTAAGGCCAGACAGGAAGCCATAAAAGCCTTGGCCAACAAATCCATGAAAGACTAATTTAATTATAATGTTACATTTTGTTTTTCAATTATATTTTGGCAGGAGTGGTCTCACTTAGACCTAATAGGAAAATAATATGTGTTAGAAGGGATATCACTTTCAAAAACAATTACTGGTTAGCAAGTATAGTAATTAGTAGATATAATAGTTCATGGAGAAAGGGTAATATGGAATTAGTATCCATATAATAAATTTATTCAAACAATATATTTCTTGCTAGACTTTCTTGTTTGACTATAACTAGAGAAGAATGAAGAGATGATCTTTCAGATGATACTAGAAATCACCTTAAAGGAATAATCTGTGACTATAAAACTGTAATCCCATTAAATTTGTTTCTTGGTCTTCATTTTAGTGTTTTGGGCCACCCTGTCATCAAATGCTGAGGGATTTACTGATAGAGAAATTGGTTGATCTCATTTCAGTCTTTTGAATGCAACCTGGGGACTAATCGCCACAACTCATTCATTATTATGGCCATGTACGTGAAATCAGCAAGACGATTAGTTGTAATACATAGATTTTTATTTTTTGGAAATCAATTTGAAAAAAATGGAGACATTGTGAAACCCCTTAAAGGGTGAGGTGATCATAATTTATTGAAATAGCCCATTTGTACCTAAGTAACCTGGTTGCTCTCCCAAGTGTAGAAAACAATTTGACGGATAGCCAGAGTTGATAATTATTCCTAAAAGATTTCTCTTGCCAAGGCTATTTCAGGTAGGTAACAGGACATTGATCTGCCTAATACCTAGCTAGCACAAAGCTTCCTAAGCAATGTGTTCTGCAAGAGTTCCAGGTATACTGGGATATCAATTCCCTTAGCCCTTATGATGATTGGGAAGAGCCTGGGTTCTTGGCCAGCAGCCTCTGGGCTCAGAGGATTAGCTGTTTTCAATAATGTGCAGCAAGATACTATTATGGGGAGCATTGAACTGCCATCGTCAGGAGATCATAATAGATTCTACCTGTTTTCTAGTTATATTTAATCTGCATCATTGAAAAGTGTGTCAGCAAGCAGTAGACTAAAAACAACAACTTCCAATCAACTTTACCTTTTATCAGTGATGCAGAAGGAAGGGACCTTATAAGAAACTCCGTCATGAGGCTCTCCAGTCCCAGGATACTGGCCCTATCTCTCAAAAAAATGTTAAAGATTCCAAAATTGCAGTGAGGTGAGGAGGAAGGGTATTTAAAAGTACTCACATTCTGTCTTTCCAATTATCTTCATAAAGAGGAAGCATCTTCTTTTTTATGAAACAATATACAGTTGTTTCAAGAGCAAATGAAACAACTGTATAAGCAATACAAACATAATATACACTTTGATTTTAGCTAAGCAGCATAACAATAAGTTAATCCATTACATAATCAGATTTTCAGAAAGCTGTTTTTATGACTGAAAGGCAAACAAGGTACTTTCCTTTTGCACTAAGTTTTGGTCTGCTTAGTGAAATCAAACCTAACCAAAGGCTAATCCAGTACAAGGCACATGTGGTTACTTGCAAATAGGCTTGCCTACCTGGAAATTAACATATTTCTAAATAAGAGACATCAAATACAAATGATTAAAAACACTACAAAACAAATTGTCTATGTAACCCAGAGATTCTATGATCTCTCAGTCACACACGTTTACAATTCACTGTTATTATTTCATAGGTAATATGTTAACAAAAAAAGAGGTGTTTCATATATTTGATTTGAAATTGTGCTGTCTTATAGCACCATGGATACATTATAAGAGAAAATAGCATTAAAAAGCTATTGATTATTTTTGACGTGGAATGACAGAGCACCTTTAATATATAATTGGGAAGCAACACAATTTAACACGTTTTAATTTCTTGTGCAGCTGGAAGACTATAAAGAAGAAACATGAGAACAAATTAAGCCTCATATAGCTCAATCATTCTATTAGGACTCTTCAGGGAACACATATCTAATTTGCATAATTGTATTTCTATGGCTGCCAGACTAGCTGCTGTGCTGATACATGTGCTCAGTGAGTTTGCAAAACTTAAAGATTGCTTTACTTATTGTAATGATTGAGTAAGGAGAAAGTGGTTAACAGTGTGTGTGTGCATGCATGTGTGTGTGCATGCGTGTGTGTGTAACTTTAAAAAATAGCCAAATATGTGTATATTTTAAAAACATCTAGTAATATTATATTATGATAAGGTCCTTTAGAAAATTAAAATATGATTTAGTAAACTTAAACATCCACTGAACCTTATGTAATAATCCATCTCCCCAGTATTTAGATAACTTTATCCAAAAATATTATCCATTATAAAAGTCTGACAAAATGTCCCATCAGTTTCAAGACAAAATTCTATTTTAACTAACATATTGAATTTATTTGATATTGATTTAAATTTTATCAACTTCAACTCAAGTTATGCTATGTAATCATAAGTCAAAAATTTAGATTTTATGTCTTTGATGAGTTACCATGAAAATACAAGTTATTACTTAATAAACACAAGTTATTCTTTAATAAGTATTCATGGAGTTCATGAGAAGAGGAAAATCAAAAGGTTTGAGGAGTCTAATCAAAGATAAGCAGAGACTTTTTAACTGTCCAATCTTAGTGCTATTATTATTACTCTTCTAGTGTATTATTATTATAAGACACAAAACAGTAAACAACCATTCATAAATTTAAAATTCCTCAAGTTGATCCAAAGTCTTAACTGATTTTCCATGAATCTACTTGATACGTCACTTGTCAGAATTCAATGACTTATAATTTATTTACTTAATTTCAGCTTAATGACCCACATGTGTGGGGTTAGTCAAATTGCACAA
This sequence comes from Avahi laniger, assembly GCA_963575035.1. NCBI lineage: Eukaryota > Metazoa > Chordata > Mammalia > Primates > Indriidae > Avahi > Avahi laniger. The sequence continues at coordinate 11,954 of CAUYSK010115316.1, forward strand.
ACTTCCCATAGAGTAAATAATCTAAAATGTGCATTTATAATGTATTATAGACTGAATTCATTTTATGTATTGAATACATTTCTAATTTTTAAAAAACAAAGTCAGTACTTATTTACCTAACCATGACTTTCCTTCTGACTTCTATTATAATTTTGGAACTGGGCCCCATGGAACAGAGAGCATGATACTAGGCCTGCCTATTTCACAGGATAGTTGACAAATATGAAATGCTAAAGAGAAATGTTATAGGCCGGGCGCGGTGGCTCAAGCCTGTAATCCTAGCACTCTGGGAGGCCGAGGTGGGCGGATCGTTCTGAGCTCAGGAGTTCGAGACCAGCCTGAGCAAGAGCGAGACCCCATCTGTATCAAAAAATAGAAAGAAATTAATTGGACAGCTAAAAATATATCTAGAAAAAAAAATTAGCCGGGCATGGTGGCTCATGCCTGTAGTCCCAGCTACTTGGGAGGCTGAGGCAGTAGGATTGCCTGAGCCCAGGAGTTTGAGGTTGCTGTGAGCTAGGCTGACGCCACGGCACTCGCCCCAGGCAAGAG
>CAUYSK010115319.1:0-14927 GCA_963575035.1 Avahi laniger
TAGCTCACAGCAACCTCAAACTCCTGGGCTCAAGCGATCCTTCTGCCTCAGCCTCCCGAGTAGCTGGGACTACAGGCATGTGCCACCATGCCCGGCTAAGTTTTTCTATATATTTTTAGTTGTCCGATTAATTTATTTTTCTAATTTTAGTAGAGACGGGGTCTTGCTCTTGCTCAGGCTGGTTTCGAACTCCTGAGCTCCAACAATCCGCCCGCCTCGGCCTCCCAGAGAGCTAGGATTACAGGCGTGAGCCATCGCGCCCGGCCTAACAACCCATTTTCTATAAAATGGAAATGGCTTTGGAGAAATGTTTTGAGAGGTTTATTTACCACAGCTTGGGTAAAGAAAAATGTGCTTTGAAGCACAGCAACAATAAGAGTGTATATCCAGCAGCCAAGAAATGACCCAGAAACAGCAGAGTCTGTAAAACTTTCTCTAATGAAGTTAGAGACAAACTTTCTCAGAAGACAAGGAAGAACGCCCTCTGACTGTTTTGTTTACCTTTGTGTTTCAGACTCTACACATTGGACACACAACAAGTGCTCCATAAATATGAAACTTTTGGTTCAAAAACAAGGAAGATCTGAAAACGTGACAATAGGCCGGGCACGGTGTCTCATGCCTGTAATCCCAGCGCTCTGGGAGGGCAAGGTAGGAGGATCGCTTGAGGTCAGGAGTTTGAGACCAGCCTGAGCATGAGCAAGACCCCATCTCTGCTAAAAACAGAAAAAAATTAGCCAGGTATGGTGGCGTGTGCCTATGGTTCCAGCTACTGGGGAGGCTGAGGCACGAGGATCACTTGAGCCCAGGGATTTGAGGTTGCTGTGAGCTAGGCTGATGCCACTGCACTCTACCCAGGGCAACACAGTAAGACTTTGTCTCAAGAAAAAAAAATTGACAATAATAACATTTTACAATCAATGATGGTTTAACATTATTTCATTTACATCTCATCTCTGGGCAACAGGACTACAGATGTACTATTATATATTTTTTATGTGTTGTCTGAATTATTTATGAGTACATATTTTGAATAGAAAGAAATAAAATTGTCTCCCCACTAGGCAAAAGCAATTCTTACAGTCATCATTGCCGATTTCTTGACACCTTTTATAACAGGGTAGAGAATTAATTCTGCCATAGATTATATAATTCACTAGGAGGGCAAAGTGAATTCATTCATTCCACAATATTTATTCAACACCAACTTGTGCTAAGAATGGAACTAATAGGCACTGGAGAATGTATATGTGCAAAAAATACCAGTGTACGGTCTAAAGAAAGAGATACAGGCATGGAACACATACTGCCACCAGCAAGGTTCCAGTTGCAACTGTGACAGCTGCCATGGAGGAGGTACCAGTGCAAGGAACACCTGTGACTCCCAAGATTGGTCTCCTGCTCGGGCCTAGCTCCATACATTTGCCCTTACAAATGTATTTCCCCACTTATAAGTCCCTTCCTCCTTCCTCCACCCAGTCAAGCTTGACTTTGCTTTGGAATCCTGTTCAAGTCTCCAGTCCAGTTCCTGTGCAAGGTCTCTCTGATTGGAAGCTTCACGTAGTTGGAATCTCTCTCATCCTGACGTTACATCAGACATCACCTTGAGGAGGGGTCCCCAACCTATGGTGAGTTGTATGATTATTTCATTATATATTACAATGTAATAACAATAAAAATAAAGTGCAGAATAAATGTAATGCACTTGAATCACCCCAAAACCATCCTCCCTCCCTCCGGTCCGTGGAAAAATTAAATTGTCTTCCATGAAAACAGTCCCTGGTGCCAAAAATGTTGGGGACCGCTGACCTTGAGGATTGTGCAACCCGTTAGTAGTTGTATGAACCAGGGTTCTCCAGAGAAACAGAACCAATGGGATGTGTAAATACATAGAGAGATTTATTTTAAGGAACTGATTCCCAAGATGGCAGAGGTGCAAGTCCAAACTCTGCAGGATAGGCCGGCAAGCTAGACGCTCAGGGAAGAGTGTCCAAAGGTAGTCTGATGGCAGGCTTCCTTGCTCAGGGAAGTCAGTTTTTGCTCTGTTTTCCACTGATTGGATGAGGCCCCCCCCATATATAGAGAGCAATCTGCTTTACTCAAAGTCCACAAATTTTTTCCCTTATTAAATCCTTCAATGGAATCAAAGTCCATGGATTTAAATGTCAATCTCATCCAAAAAACATCTTTAAAGAAATATCCAGAATAATGTTTGACCAAATATCTGGGCACTGTGGCACAGCCAAGTCCTACCTCCCCAACTAGAGTCTACCATCTTGGAAGTCACAGATCAGCTCTTACATGTCCTTAAAATTTTCCGTGGAGCTTAGCTGAGCGATTATTGTCAGGAGGTGTTCAATAAATCCCTGAAGAGTAGAAGAATATAACAATGAAGTTTAGCAGACCCTCTGGAAGCAACTTCATTCACCTTCTGGAAACAATAGAGAATATGTCACCAATAACTGTTTAAACCAGAGTGCAAACCATGTGGTGGCAGAGAACCCAGAAGCACAACCCTAATCCTTCCTCCATCCTGAAAACAACTCTTCAGCCACACTCATTCATACCTTCCAGTATAATAACAGATTTAGACAGAACTGTCTGTCCATTTGGGTTTGAACTCAGCTCAGCCCTAGCCAGTAAAGACGAAAGAACAATGCAAAAGAATATTTTGGCCTAGGGAGAAATTCCTGACACTGGTCTCTGACCTTCATTTTATGCCATATGCAACTATTTCAATCTTCGTCTTTCTCCCAAGCCTATTCTTAGTCATGCAACAAGCTCCTACCTCTCATTTTCCTCCATCCCCAGCCCAGTTAAACCATCCCCCTGGAGGTAAACCAGGCTTGGAGGAGAGGCCTAGTGGTTTCTCAGCCATTTTATATTCCAAGCTCAAATCTTCATTTCTAAACCCAGAGTTTAATTTCCAGGCTCCCTCTTGGTTCCGGAGCTGGCTGCTGCTTAGGCAGGAGGAGGAGGAGGGGAGGCCTGGGTCAGAAATCTCACGTACCTGGAGCCCAGGTAGAACTACTCGGACCACTTTTCAGTGCCAGGCCCCATTGTCCTGTGCCGTGCAATGATCTAGTGCCTCTGTTTTATCCCCTCTCTGTAAAAGTCCTTTTCATTCCTCCTCAGTCCCAGAAGAAAACTGGGCAAAGGATAGGTACAGGCTATTCACGGAAAAGGAATCCAAATGTCTTTTGAACACGCGAAAAGATGCTCAATTATACTCCTAAGAATAGAAATGCAAATTAAAAGCACAAGGGGAATATATCAGGTTGGCAAAGATCAAAACGTTAGCTAAAGCAGTCCAGCATGATCATGGGGAATATGCACTCTGAACACTGCTGGTGCAAGATTCACCTTCTTTGACCTCCCTGGAGAAGAATTTGGCAAAATAACTCAAATTTTAAAATGCACTGGCCCGATGACCAAGCACTTCCACTTCCAGGTGCTAATAGATGTGCTCGTAGATTCATGCAAAATGATGTCTGCACAAGAATGTACATTGCAGCATTGTTTACAAACAATAGCAGAAGATTGGGAACTATCTAAATGTCTGTTAATAGGGGATCAGTTCAATAAATTGTAGAGTACTATATAGCCACTTAAAGAAATAAGGAAGCTCTGCATGAACTGATATGGAAAATTTCACAGGGATATTGTGTTTTGTTTCGTTTTGGTTTTTTTTGAGACAGAGTCTTGCTCTGTTGCTCTGGGTAGAGTGCAGTGGCATCATCGTAGGTCACTGCAACCTGAAATTCCTGGACTCAAGTGATCCTCCTGCCTCAGCCTCCCAAGTAGCTGCAACCACATGCGCAGGCCACTGCACCCGGATAATTTTTCTATTTTTAGTAGAGACAGGGTTTTGCTCTTGCTCAGGCTGGTCTCAAACTCCTGAGCTCAAGCGATCCTCCTGCCTCAGGCTCCCAGACTGCTAGGATTACAGGTGTGAGCCATGACTCCCAGCCCTCACAGGGATATTGTTAAGTAAAAGGAGTAAGGCAGACACCAGTGAACGTAGTGTGCTATCATTTATGAGTGGGAAGAATGTGCACACAAATGCTGGTAAATGAATGGAAGTCCCCTGGAAGAACACCGGTAACTTGTGGACGTTAGATGCCCCTAAAGCAGGGAACTGGGGAAGCTGGGGAACATCAGAGGAAGGAAGGGAGGCTTATTTTTCACTAAGTACCTATCATGGGTTGAACTGTGTTCCCCTCAAATTCATGTTGAAGCCCTGAACTCCAGGACCTCAAAATATGGCATTATTTGGAAATAGGGCCATTGCAAATGTGATTAGTTAAGATGAGGTCAAATTGGAGTGGGGTGGGCCCCCAATCCAGCATGACTTGTGCTGGAATCCTTATAAGAAGGGGGACATTTGGATATAGGCAGGCACACAGGGAGAATGCCACGTGATGATGAAGGCAGGGATTGGGGTGATGCCCAGCGAACCACCAGAAGCGGGAGAAAGGCACAGAACAGATTTTTCCCTTGCAGCCCTTCAAAGGTGCCAACCTTGCTGACACCTTGATCTTGGACTTTTAGCCTCCAGAACTGTGAGACAATAAATTTCTGTTGTTTCAAGCCATTCAGTTCGTGGTGCTTTGTTACATCTGCCCTGGTGAACTAATACCTATTAACACTACCCTTTAGCGCCTTCAGTTCTGTATCCCGTGTGTGTATTACTGATTCACACATATTTCTTCAACGCAAATTTCCATTCCTCTCTGAAGCCTTCCCAGATTCTCCAGGCTGAATTTCTATCTTTTTAGCCATATCTCTGCTACAGCATTTATCAGGCTGTAAGGTAATTTAACTGTTCATAGGGTTCTCACCTCCAAAAAAATCATTAAAGAGGTTAAGCCTGTGTTTCATTCACCATTGTAATCCCAGAGCCAGGCCTCAAATGTTTGCTGGAGTGAATGAATAAATGGGTAACTAGACATTGTTCACTACCTTCCTGCATTTCTATGATTATTTGAATTTTGGCTTGACAAACTATCCTTTCATTTATGTTTCCTCAGGGTGATAGAACTGAAATCTGACTTTAAGATTTGGACGACCTTAATAGGTAGAAGGAAAAAAAACTCATTTAAAAGCAAATTTAAGAGCTTCATTTCAAATGAGCTGAGCATTTAGTACTATTCAGGGGAGACAGTTGCTCAAATGGGAAGAGGGTTAATTTTTGCCTGGTAGAGAGATGAAGAATCAATGAAGTCTCCCACTGGACTGCCACACTTGATGAAAATGAGGCAATTTGTCAATCATGCTCCTTTCAAAGGAGGGCTCTTACTATGATCACAGAAGTGACATTGGAATTGGGCAATAAAGATTGCTAGTATGGCTGCTATATTCATTTCCTAGGGCTGCTATAACAAGGTACTACAAGCTGAGTAGATTAAAGCAATACAAATGTATTATCTCACAGTCCTGGAGGCCGGAAGTCAGAAACCAACGAGTGGGCAGGGCCATGCTGCCTCTGGGAGACTTGAGGGGAGACTCCTACTTGTCTCTTCCATCTTCTGGCAGTTGCCAGCGATCCTTGGTGTTCGTTGGCTTGCAGAAGCATCACTCCAATCTCTGTCTCCATCACCCCACATGGTGTTCTCCCCTGTATCTGTGTCTCTGTGTCCAAATTTCCTCTTCCTGTAAGAACACCAGTCATTGGACATGGGCCCACCCTAATCCACTATGACCTCATCTGAATTTGATCACATCTGCAAAGTACGGTCACATTCTGAGTTTCTGGGTGGGCATGAATTTGCGGGGGACACTATTTAATCCAGTACAGCTGCTCAGTGAGGGCCCAATGAGGAAGGAGAAGCAGCCAAAGGCAGAGGGCTGTAGCTTGTGGTTAAGCATGGGCCGTGGAATCAGACAGACCTGGTTTCAAATCTGGTTCTACCTACTGGTCAGGTGAACTTGGGCAAGTTAGTCAACATCTCTAAGCCTGTTTCTGCAGCCATGCAAAGAGTTTAATAAAAGCCCATGCCTCCTAGGGTTGCTTGGCAAATAAATGACATCAGGACCTGACAGTGTCCAATATTAAAAAAAAAATTAACTTTTAATGCTAAAGTCCCCAGTTCCACTGCTCCTGCTATCCTTTCCGGGAAAAAAGTAGACAATAAAATAGCAAAACAGGATAGTTTATGATTAAAGGCCCAGATGCTTGTTACAGGATGTACCTGCCACATAAGGTCAGAGAGTAGAGGGAGGCTGAGTTGGAGCAGGCACAGACTTTAACTTTTAATAACAAACAGATGTAAAATTAGTGCTGCAATCCGAAACCCTGTCCCTAAGCCATATTGATTTTCCCTCTCCACCTCCACTAGGGTGTATTTATAGAGCTTATCATCGAAGTCCCCACAGGATAACCAGACCTATCCCCCTTGGTGCTAACACCTATTACCTTGGCCCCTCTCTCCAGATATGCTTCGTCATCAGGACGTTAGAGAGGGGCCGTGACCTCCATCCAGGTGGTCCTGGCCCCCCCTTATCTATGCTGCCCCCAGTGGAAGGACGCCCTGGGAGAGGATGGCTGGTGAGGGTGTGCATGGCTGCATGTGCTGATTTCTGACAACATCCCAAAGGCGAATGAAAATGACTTGGGACGATCAGCGTTTTGTACAGATCGGGGAGAACTGGCTGTTCTCCGATGCCAGCTCATGTGTTCCATTAGAAATGGATTAAATCATCCAGACTCGGGAAACTTTTGGGTGATATTTTCATTTCAAACTCATCATTATAGCTTGAGTCCCTTGCCTGTGACCTGTGCTATGACTCAGCCAGGCTCAGACACATCATTGATAGGGCTGATTTGTGACCTTCCACAGCAGCTGGCTGCAGCTCTTGTTTCCTCCACATTGAGAAAAATCATGTGCACGAAGCTTTGTTTCTCAATTATAGCTTTTAACCTTTTTTCCTCGGTGACTGGCAGGACTAAGCCATTGATTTACTTATCACGTTTATTGAGTGCCTGGCTAATAGCGTGGGCTCCAACGTCAACTGCCTCAATTCAAATCCCACCTCCACAAATCAAGCACTTTGTGTCAGCTCTAAACTGCAGTTCCTTCTTCTGCAAAAAGAGAGTCACAATAACGCCCACCCAGAAGGGTGCTGAGAGCATTGTTCCAGGTTTGTTTCCCCAGGAAGCAGTCTCTAAGAGTGAGCAAGTAGGACCTCAGTAGGGAATTCTCTCACTAGCAACACAGGAAGCAGGACTGGGTGGGGGGAGAAGTTGAGCTGTGATCCGTCCCAAAGGAAGCGGCAGCAACCCCAGGGAGCGCTTGGGAGCTATGTTAGCCCATTAGCCCCATCCTGAGTTGGACCAAAGGGGCTGGACTCTTATGTCCCTTGGTAGATCAGTCATCGCCTGCAGGTTGTCCCTGGAAGGAGGTGTGACCGGGCAAAGCAGTTTTCTTCAGCGGGGCCAAAGACGGCCTCGATTGGCCTTCCTGCAGCACTTCCGGCAGTGGGAATTAGTCCCTCATTCATGAAAGGGGACCTGAGCAGTACATCACAGCCTCCACCACAAAGATGAAATGCCATAATCCACATAAAGTCCTTAATGTAGTACCTGGCATGCAGTAAATGCTCAATAAATGGCAACCACTACAATTGCTGTTGTTGCTTTAATAATGATTATTTGTCAGGCACCGTGCTGGAGGCAGGGGACACAGTGGCTATTGAGATTCTGCTCCTGCCCTGAAGAAACTCAATGCATGATCACCTCTGACCATCAGACAAACAATTACAATGCAGTGCCATTGATAGCGTGGCACAGGATGGGAGCACATAGAAGGGACACATGACCCAGTCCAGGCGGAGTGATGTCAAAGGTAACATCTAACAATGAAGGGGAGTCAGCCAGGCAAGGGGAGCGGGAGGAGGCTGGAGGTGGGCGAGAAGGGCTGTCCAGGCAGAGGCGGCAGAGGGTGCAGAGGCAGCGAAGGCTACGTCAGTGTGTACATGATACAGTTCAGCAAGGCCAGCCAGGGTGTGCACCAGGGCAAGGGGAGGGAGGGCCAAGGAGCGTGGAGGCAAAGAAGGCATTATAGGAAGCCAGCCAGAGAAAGGGCAAGGGCCATTTTTGTGCTTAAAAAGGTCACTCTGGCTGCCATGTGGGCAATGGATGGCAGATGGACCATGTCAGAAGCTGCGAGATGCATTAGGAGGCTATTGCCAGGGTCCAGATAGAGGCAAGGGTGACCTGGACGGGTGGGTGGCACTGAGGGCAGACCAGAGTGCACAGAGTCAAGGAATGTCCATGAGGTGGAATCCACAGACTTGGTGACGACTGAATGGCGAGTGGGAAGGGGACATGCAGAGTCATGCTCAAGCTTCGGGCCTGGGCGAATGAACTTGGCCTGCAGGACAAGTGTCTGAAGCCCTTGTGAAAAAACCCACCAGACAGACATGCTAGTTGTCAGTCAGCATAGTTTGAAGGAGCTTTGTCTAGCCAGCTCTGTTCTGGACAAACCCCTTGGAAATCCCTGCTGGAGTACACCGTCATAAGCAGCTATATTAATGCCAGAGGAACCTGCTTCCCCACTGCCTTGTCTATAGGAGGACAAAATGGCCAGCAAAGAACACTCCCAGTGTTTAAACTGCAGGTGTAGTGGAGAGCAAATTGAACAAGGAAGAAGATAGAAATAAAAATTCACTTTGGATTTAATATTCAAGAAACATCATTTATTGAATATGGACTCTGGGCCCAGTTCTGTGCTCAGGGCTTCAGATATAAGAAAGGATAAGACAGACACTGACTAGTGAACTTGGGGTTCCAATTCCTTCAACAGTGATATTTCTCATGGCAAATGAGTTCATTGGCATTCAGGTTTATACACTAGTCTCTTGTGTGTTTGGTGACCTGGGCCCAAATCACCCTGGGGCCCAATCACCTTTGTGTTTTCACAAAACTGAGTGTTTGGACTTCAAAGCTGATATAGAGACCTTTGTAAGTGGGAAGCATTCCATTGGAAATGATTGGCAGGCCTCTCTCCAGAAGCAGAAATCTGAGGGCAGGAGGGTTCCAGGATATTCTCTGAATCTGAGTTGGAAAACTGGGCCCAATATTATTCCAAAGTGTTTCTTTCTTTCTCTTTTTTCTGAGAGACAGGGTCTTACTCTGTCACCCAGGCTGGAGTGGAGAACAGTGACACCATCATAGCTCACTGCAGCCACCTCCAGCTCCTGGGCTCAAGCAGTCCACCCACCTCAGCCTCCCAAGTACCTGGGACTACAGACACTCTCCACCGAACCTGGTTAATTTTTTTTAGAGACTGAGTCTTGCTATGTTGTTCAGGCTGCTCTCAAACTCCTGGACATGAGCCATTCGCCCATCTTGGCCTCCTAAAGTGCTGGGATTACGGGTATGAACCACTGCACCCAGCCAGTCCAAAGTGTTTCTGAAGAAGGGAATGGATCAGCATTTTAACTAAAGATTTTAAATGAAACGTCCTAAACTTTTCTTTCTGTAGCACATTGTCTCTCTTCCAGGGGAATTGGGGTGCTCATTAATATTTGTTAAATAAAAATTATAGGAGGCTACTGTTTTGGACTAAGCTCCTACACTAGGCCCCAACAGATCAGACTAAAAATCAAAATAAAGTTACTTACGCTAAAGTTCCATGTTGCCAAATTAAGTTATTTGACCTGAGAAATCTGGAAAGAGAGAGAACTGCCTAACTTATTATCCAAACCAACACAGTACCACCCTCCTCCCCGCTGTGCAGTTGAAAATCTGTGTATAACCTTTGACTCCCCCCAAACTTAACTACTAATAGCCTGCTGTTGACCAGAAGCCTTGCAGATAACAGTTAACATATATTTTGCATGTTATATGTATTATACATTGTATTCTTATAATAAAGTAAGCTAGAGAAAAGAAAATGTTATTAATAAAACCATAAAGAAAATGTATTTACTATTCATCTTTTTTTTTTTTTTTTTGAGACAGAGTCTCACTCTGTTGCCCTGGCTAGAGTGAGTGCCGTGGCGTCAGCCTAGCTCACAACAACATCAAACTCCTGGGCTCAAGCGATCCTACTGCCTCAGTCTCCTGAGTAGCTGGGACTACAGGCATGCGCCACCATGCCCGGCTAATTTTTTCTATATAGTTTTAGCTGTTCAATTAATTTCTTTCTATTTTTGGTAGAGACGGGGTCTCGCTCTTGCTCAGGCTGGTTTACTATTCATCTTTTTTAAGAGATTGGTGGGAGGGGGGGGCATCTCATTATGTTGCCCAGACTGGTCTCGAACTCCTGTCCTCAAGTAATCCTCTTGCTTCAGCCACTGAAATAGCTGGGCTTGTAGGCTCGAGCCCTTGCACCCAGTTTATTTACTATTCATGAAATGTAATTAGGTCATCATAAAGGTCTTTATCTTTGTTGTCTTCACATTGAGTAGGCTGAGGAGGAGGAGGAGAAAGAGGAGGGGTTGGTCTTGCTGTCTCAGGGGTGGCAGAGGCTGAGAAGGTAGAGGAGGTGGAAGGGGAGGCAGGAGAGGCAAGCACACTCCGTGTAACTTTGATTGAAAAAAAATTCGCATATAAGCGGAACTGCGCAGGTGAAACCTTGCATTGTTCAGGGCTCAACTGTACAGTAATCTTAAATATGTAACTTGATGTTAACCAACCAGTTTTTTTCCTATTATTCTGTTTCCCTGGCCCCTCCTTACAAGGAAAGTAACTTTTGAAAGGACCCATCTACTCTTCCTTTGTTTCCGCCTTGTTCAGCCCTTCTCTGTCTATAAAACCGACCTCTTCTGCTCTGTTCATGGAGCACTTATTCTATTTCATGGCATCAGGTGTTGCCCATTCCAGAACTCCAAATAAGGTCAATAAAGATCTTTAAACTAAATGTATTGTAATTTTGTCCTTTGACAGGTTGCCAAGTGCAAATGACACTGAATCAACCAGACAAAAAAATTTCGTGGTTGGGTTTGGTCCCTACTTCTCAAATGAAGGTCAAGATTTAGGAAGAACCGACTCTACCATAAAAAGGATTCAAACCCAAAAGAGTGTGATTTTTCTTTAAAGTTGTTCACTGCAAGGAAATTTCTGTATTTGAGATACGAGGTTCAAGGAGAATAAAACCATCAGCTGATGCAGGCTTTCTTTTTTACTTTAAGTTTCCAGAAAAAGGAAAGTGAGTTTCCACTGCACTTCCATTTTCCACCGGCTTCCCTGCCGTGTCAGATGAGCGTTCCAGAGCGCCTCCGGGATAGCCCTCCAGCTCAGGGAAGAAAGTGATTAAAACGTAACTCTCGGAGTATCAGTGTACGCGGGAGAGGGAGTGAGGGTCGAGACTCCTCCAGCTCTAAGACAACTTTGTTTCTTAGGAAGGAGGCGTAGTGGGCACTTGGCGCCCGGGCTCCCAGCCCCAGGAACGCCCACGCGGCGCCAAGGAGAGGGAGCTAGTCCGAGAGCCGAAACCCGCCCCGAGCGCACACAGGAAGCCCCCGCGTCAGCTCGTCCCCCGACACACCCGCACCTGCATCCCACCCACCCGGGGCAACTGCAGCTGCGGGGCCCGAGGCGCTGAAGCGGAAGGAGGAGGAAGGTGGGGGAGGGGCGCCTCCAGGCCCCGCCCCCGGCCCCGCCCCGCGCGCCCGGCGCGCCACGATTATAGCCGATGACTCAGGGCGGAGCTCCGCATCCAACCCGCGGCCGCGGCCAACTTCTCTGGTTGGGACCAGAAGTTTCTAGCCGGCCAGTTGCTACCTCCCTTTATCTCCTCCTTCCCCTTTGGCAGCCGGGAGGCTATTTCCAGACACTTCCAGCCCTCTCCGGCCACGTCACCCCCTCCTTTAATTCATAAAGGTGCCCCGCGCCGGCTTCCCGGACACGTCGGCGGCGCGCAGGGCTCTCACTCCCGCGGCGCGGAGGTGCCCGTGGCGGCCAGGCTAGCGACTCGGCGCTCCAGGCCCGCGCCCCACATCCCGCACTCGCTGCGCCGGGCCGACCCCGACCCAACATGAGCGCTGCCACCCACTCGCCCATGATGCAGATGGCGTCCGGCAACGCCGCCGGCGACCGCGACCCCCTACCCCCTGGCTGGGAGATCAAGATCGACCCGCAGACCGGCTGGCCCTTCTTCGTGGACCACAACAGCCGCACCACGACGTGGAACGACCCGCGCGTGCCCCCTGAGGGTCCCAAGGTGAGCCGGGCCCTCGACGGTCGGCGGAGAGCAGGCCCGCGCCGGGGGCGGCTGGACTGGGCCGGGCTGGAGTCACGTGAGGCCTCGGCCCCCAGGGGTCGGCGAAGGCCACCTCCCGGGGGACGCTGGCGCCGCCCCACACTCACCGGAGGTCGGCCTGCCGCGCCCGGACGAGTCTCCCCCCCACCCCGACCCGCCCTTGACAGGCGTTGAGGCTAGAGGAGGCGCCCGGAGGGGGTGGCCCGGGACGTGCGACCCGCGCGGTGGCACCGGGTCCAGTCCACCGGCTCCGTGCGGTGGGGGGCGGAGGGCCGGGGGACAGGAGCTGGCCCAGAGTGGCTCCCTACTGCCCAGCGCGGAGGGGGACGGCCCGCCTGGTCAGCACGGGAGGCCCGCCGGGCCTCGCCGCGGCCTCTGCTGCCCGGTCGGCCCCCGGGCCGGAGCCCCTTGACCCGCCCGGCTCGGCGGACGCGAGGGCGCTTCTCGCATGCTTGGGCGGTGGTCTCTGGGGAGTATTTACTAACTCCTCAAGTTCCGCAGCTTGGTTCGGGGACTTTACTCGCCTGTCTAAGGCATCGAGTGACTCAAAAGACTGGTGTAAAAACATTGTTTCCTTTCTGTATTTGAAATTGAAATTGTGTTATTGTTTGAAACTGCTTTCATTAAGAAAATTTTCTAGTATGACTTGTAAAATAAAAAACAGGGTGCTTTTCTCCTAGTTCCTAAACTAGAAATGAGACTCTCTCTCATAGTTGGCCATTGCCTTACACTGGAGAGAAGAATGAGATATATACATACATACACACATTTACGTATGTATGTATTTATAATGGCATAAGTTTCCTTCCTTGTTATGGTATTAAAATACTTAGAATTTGTTTCCAGTTCACAAATAACTGGGTAGTGATATAACACTACCCAGTTGTGAATAACAGAAGTATGCCTCATTTACATATACTTAAGAATGTATGCTTCTTATCACTCAGGAGCATGAAAATTTGAAAATATAAATTTGGAATGAGTCTGTTAATTTAAAAAATTATAATTAGCAGTACTACTCTTGCAATTTTCTATAAATTTGGGCTCTTTCAAATTAAGAGTTTGGAAAAATAAATATAAAGTAACATGCTGTGTGGGCAAAATAATAAATGCAATAAAGAGCTGGTAAATTATTTAAGATTTAAAAACTCACTGAATTAAAATGCTTTATAGACCATTATTTTAGAAGAAAGACCCTGTATTGTCCCCCTTCATTTTTATACACTTTTTTTCTTAAAAATATTTCTAAAACTGGTGCCCAACAGTGAGATACTGTACATTCAAGCAGTTTACATTTACAAGAAATTAATTGTATATTTATTCCTGAGCTAGTACAAGAGGCTGTGTAATTAGCTGGGATGGGCACAATTTTATATATATACTTTTTTTTTTTTTTTGAGTCTCACTCTGTTGCCTGGGCTAGAGTGCTGCGGCGTCAGCCTAGCTCACAGCAACCTCAAACTCCTGGGCTCATGTGATCCTCCTGCCTCAGCCTCCCGAGTAGCTGGGACTACAGGCATGCGCCACCATGCCCGGCAAATTTTATATATATATATACATTTTTTAGTTGTCCAGCTAATTTCTATCTATCTTTTTAGAAGAGATGGGGTCTCGCTATTGCTCAGTCTGGTCTCGAACTCCTGAGCTCAAAGGAGTCCTCAGCCTCCTGGCGTGCTAGAATTACAGGCGTGAGCCACCACGCCCAGCCTATATATATATATACATTTTTGTGTTCTGTTCCGTCCATTATTGAGTGAAACCTAACCTCAGTTCAAACCATCCTTACTGCAGTCTGCAAGGATTGTAGACAATCATTAGTGTGGTATACAACTATTATTTTAAGGCTGCCTTCCTGTAGACACAGAGACAGTCAGAATCTGCTGTCACCCTTTGTTGCGAATGAAGATCAAGTTTGAATATAAACATTACTAGCACTTTGTTGTCAACATGAAACTTACCCAACAAGTTGGGATTTTCCTGTACCCACCTGGTAGATGGGTTAGGCTGTGGTTTCACAAACCTTATTAAGGGGAAAAAAATAGGTTGAATTACTAATGTTGTTCTCAACAAACAGAAATTAAGAAGTACTAAATTAGAAGTCTGATGCTGGAAAAGTTAATTTGAAAATATAACAGTCAACATTTTAAAGTTGAAAGGCCCTTAAAGATCTTTTAGTTAAGCTTTTTTTTTTTTTTTTTTTTTTTAGAGACAGGAAAGTGCCTGCTGCCCCTTACCCTTCTCTCCCCCTCCCCCCGCTTTTTTTTTTGCAGCAAGGTCTCTGCTTGATCACCCAGGCTGGAGTGCAGTGGCTCAGTCATAGCTCACTGCAGCCTCAAACTCCTGGGCTCAAGTGCTCCTCCTGCCTCAGCCTCCTGAGTAGCTGGGACTACAGGTGCACACCACCACGCCTGGCTACTTTTTAAATTTTTTATAGCAGTGAGGAGGTCTTGCTGTGTTGCTCATTCTGGTCTTGAACTCCTGGGCGCAAGCCATCCTCCTGCCTTGGCCTTCCAAAGTGCTGGGATTATAGCCATGAGCCACCACGCCAGGCCAGCTTCTTTATTTTATGATAAAGAAACCCAGAGAGGCCGGGCGCGGTGGCTCACGCCTGTAATCCTAGCTCTCTGGGAGGCCGAGGTGGGCGGATCGTTCTGAGCTCGGGAGTTCGAGACCAGCCTGAGCAAGAGCGAGACCTCATCTCTACCAAAAATAGAAAGAAAT
>CAUYSK010115322.1:0-18772 GCA_963575035.1 Avahi laniger
GGACTACAGGCATGCGCCACCATGCCCGGCTAATTTTTTCTATGTATTTTTAGTTGGCCAATTAATTTCTTTCTATTTTTAGTAGAGACGGGGTCTCGCTCTTGCTCAGGCTGGTTTCGAACTCCTGAGCTCAAACAATCCACCCGCCTTGGCCTCCCAGAGAGCTAGGATTACAGGCGTGAGCCACCGCGCCCGGCCATGTTAACAACTTTTCAATATCCACTTCTTCCAGCATGATAATGGACTCTGAAGGTATATTTTTTGTATATGTAAGGACGTCAGACATCATTTTTTCTCACCTGACATACAGAATCCTTTAAAGTCTCCACCTTGTCCATCATCATCACTGAACACAGTCACCACCGGAGATGGTGCCAGGCATGCACAACTGTGTCTTTAGTCTCCATTCCAAGTGTTGGCAACAGCATACACAACATCCTTCCCGCTAAACTCTTTTGGAAAACTTCCACATCCACACCTCTGTCCACTGCTGCTAGCGTGCTGCTCAAGAAAGTGTTTTTATATTTCCTCCTCACCGATCCTCACAAGATGTAGTCTGTGCTGGAGGAACGGGAGGAGTGCTGATGGAAGGACGGCGGCCTTTCCCAGGCCTCCCTGGGCATTTGTCTTCCTATGTAGAGGCAGATGTGGATACGACTCTTCTGAAATATTTCTGAGAGGTGTTTCTTGAACTTCTCACCCATGAAAGCATAGATAACAGGGTTCACACAGCAGTGGGTGAAGGAAATGGTTTCTGTGACATGGGTGGCATAAATCAGCTGCTGGCTCAGGACACAGCCATCCAAGACGTGCATATTGTGCAGGGACGTGAGGAAGAGGACCATGTTGAATGGGACCCAGAAGAGTAAAGATGCAATGACCACAATGAGCACCAACCTGATGGCCTTGGTCTTGTTGTGGTTCTGGCACCTCCTCAGCTCGTGCAGGATGCTAATGTAGCAGAACAGAAGAATGGTGAATGGGATCAACAGGCCTAAGATGTTCATTTCGAAGTGGGTGAAGATCTTCCACTTCAAAGTCTGCTGATTGTAAGACGAATAACACTGTAGAACACCGTCTTCAGAGGCCACTTGGTAAAACACTAGCAGTGGGCTGGTGGCCATAATGGCAGTCAGCCATACTACCAGGCTCAGGGCTGTGCCCATTCTGGCTGTCCTCACTTTTATGGCATACACAGCATGGACAATAGCCAGGTACCTGTCCACGCTCATGAGGGTGATGAAGAACATGCTGCTGAAGAAGCCAATGTAATAAAAGCCAGAGACCACTTTGCACATCACAGTCCCAAACACCCACTGGTCCAGCTGATAGTGGGTCTGAAAGGGGAAGGAGAAGACAAAGAGCAGGTCGGACAGGGCCAGGTTCAAGAGGTACACATCCGTGATGCTCCGCAGCTTCTTGCAGACCACAAGGACCAGGATGACCAGGCTGTTTCCCAGAAGACCAAATACAAACAGGAGGCAATAAAAGATGGCAAGAAGCAACTTGCTGTCCCTCTGGATAAGTTCCCCATCGCAGGGACTTGAGAAGATACCAGGATAGTAGTCGTCAGTAATCACTGTCACATTGGGCTCAAGTGTATAATCCATCAAGGCAGGTGGACCTGGTCACAGAGACACATAAAAAAGATTCATTCCTTAAAAATATTTTATTTTAAAAAGGTCATGGGGATGTTATGAACTGAATTGTGTCCCCTCCAAATTCATATGTTGAAGCCCTCCCCCACAGTGTGACCGTTTGGAGACAAGTCCTTTAAGGAGGTAATTGAGGTTAAATGTGGTTAGAAAAGTGGGGCCCTAATCCGATAGGACTAAAGTCCTTATAAGAAGAGAAAGACAAATTTCCAGAAATTTCTTTCTCTTTCCTTATGCACAGAGAAAAGACCATATGAGGACACAGTGAGGAGGTGGTGATCTGCAAGCTAGGAAGAGAGGCCTCACCAGAAACCAACCTTGTTGGCGCTTTGGTCTTGGACTTCCAGCCTTCAGAACTATGAGAAAATATATTTCTATTTTTTAAGCCACCCAGTCTATGATATTTTGCTAGTGGCATCCCAAGCTAGTGCAGGGGAATTAGGTGGGATGACAAAAACCAAAATTTACAAAGAAAACATAAATACCTATGGGTCTATTATATAGAATTAGCAACTGCTAACATATTGTCGTATTTGCTTTGGGTTCTTCTCCCTTCCTTCCTCCCTCCCTCCTTCTCTCCCTTCCTTTCTCTCTCTCTTCTTTCTTTCTTTTTCTTTCTTCCTCTGTCTCTCTTTCTCTCCTTCCCTTCCCTTCCCTTCCCTTCCCTTCCCTTCCCTTCCCTTCCCTTCCCTTCCCTTCCTTTCCCTTCCCAGTAGAAATGAAGCTAAAGTTCCCTTTAACTACACAAACTAATTCCCATATGCTAGAAGCAATCATTAAAGCCAATTTGAGGCTGGGCACAGTGGCTCATGCCTATAATCCTAGCACTGAGGGAGGCCAAGGTGGGAGGATCACTTGAGCTCAGGATATTGGAGACCAGCCTGAGAGAGGGAGACCCTGTCTCTACTAAAAATAGAAAATATTAGTCAGGCATGGTAGCACATGCCTGCAGTCCCAGCTACTCGGGAGGCTGAGGCAGGAGGATCACTTGAGCCCAGGAGTTTGAGGTTGCTGTGAGCTAGGTTGATGCCATGGCACTCTAGCCCGGGCAACACAGTGAGACTCTGTCTCAAAAAAAATACAAAAAACAAACAAAAAAAAAACACCAGTTTGGTATGTATCATTCTAAACAGTTTTCTCCAATACTTTTACATATTTGTATGTATCCATATACAATATATATATATTTATGTGTATGTGTTTACTTTTAACTTATATAAATGATATAATACCATGTTTCTCATTTTTCATTTTGCTTATTGTTTTAGATATATCTGCATGATGCTTATAAGTTTAATTCGTTCTTTTAATTACTTTCTTAAGCTCCTGAAATAACTAATTTTAAAAATGCAATAGAAGAATGATCCCAAACATACTAGCAACAAAAATTACTGGCATTACTAGGAATAAACCTAATAAAAATTGCAATTCAGTTCTGTAAAAACTTATAAAACTTTGTTGAAGGAATAAAAGAAGACACGATTAAAAGGAAATATATACTATATTCCTGGAAGGAAAGACTCAACATGTAAAACATGATGATTCTTCTCAAATTGCTATATACATTCAATGCAATTTCAGTCCAGACATATTATTTTTCCAAGGCATTTGTTTGCTTTACATTCAGACTTCCCTATCCTCTATGCCACTTCTCTATAATTTGAAATGTTAAACAAGCAAGCAATGTTTTTTTTTTTGAGAGAAGTTCTCACCGTGTTGCCAAGGCTGGAGTACAATGGCTATTCACAGGCTCGATCGTAGAGCACTGCAACCTCCAACTCCTGGGCTCAACCTCCAACTCAGGAGGCTGTCTGAGCCTCCTGAGTAGCTGGGACTACAGGCATGAGGCACTGCACCCAGCTAATTTTTAAAGATATTAATTTTATTTAAGTATGGACCCAAAATAAATTTAAATAACATAGTTTTTAAGTATGGAGTTGGTTCTTTTTTTTTTTTTTTTTTTTTGCCTGTTATATCCAGAAACAATAGTTTCCCTTACATCTGCCTTCCTACTTGTCTTTTACTTTATTTTTATTTTTATTTATTTATTTTTTTGAGACAGGGTCTTGCTCTGTTGCCTGGGCTGGAGTGCAGTGGTGCCATCCTAGCTCACTGCAGCCTTCACTTCTTGGGCTCAAGCGATCCTCCTGCTTCAGCCTCCCAAGTAGCTAAGACTACAAGCATGTGCCACCATGCCTGGCTGATTTTTTTATTTTTTTGTGGAGATGGGGGTCTCGCTATGTTTCCCAGGCTGGTCTTGAACTCCTCTTGCCTCGGCTTCCCCAAGTGCGGAGATTATAGGAGTGAGCCACCATGCCTAGCCTTCAGGTATTTTTTTTAAAACAATTTTTAGTTCACCTTCTGTTTTGCTCTCCTAACATGCTAGAATAACAATAGATCCTCAACTCAGCTCCTTCCTACTCATACCCAATCCACACTTCTCCATCCTCTTTCATTATTAAAATCCAAGGAAAGCATTAATAATATTCCTACCATTTATTAAGGGGGACCAGAAATTTTAGACGCATCACTTATTTGTCATAAATCCCTGTGAAGCAGACACTAATATCTCCTTTCTATTTCCGGAGTTGTGATTATATCTGAATCTCGCAGAGTTCAGTTCAGTGCCTAAAGTCACACAGAGGGGGAAGCAATAGAGCCAGGACCCAAAATCACATCTGTCTGCCCCAAAACCCTTTTCTTTCTCATATTTCTATATCTTGTGGGTAGAATAAAATGTTTGGTTTGCAGCTTCCTTCCTTGAAAACAATCCCCAGGTGTCGTTCAGTTATCTGATAGAAGCACTGTGCCCAGTTCCAGGTCAGAGCCCCTCAGATGCCTGGTGACATAAGGGATCTCTCCTTATCAACCGTCCTACTCTTACAGGAGCTTTGACTCCCCCCTGACATCCTGCAGAGAAAATGGCACGACTTTCTCCCCTCAGCCAGAGGCATGGGCAGCCACTAAGACACACGCAGAGTTTGTGGGTTCTGAGAAAACTCAAAAATCAAAAAAAAGTTCACCTCTTGTGCCCAGACCTCTGAAATATTGATCTTCCCTTTGTCTACCCTCAAGAATGTAAAAGTGTCCCTACTCATTCCCCAAACATGCATATAACACATACCTTAATTAGAGCCTTTGTTCTGGAGATGTCAGTGTTGCTAATTCCTTCTTCTCAGAGCCTGCACCTTCAGGTGTGTGTGCAGTTCGGTGAGCAGTAGCTCCTCTGGAGGTGTCCTCACATGAGTGACGATGAGCAGAGACAGAGGCAGCAAGCTCTCTGGAGGGCTCCACCCTCATGGCCTAGTCACCCAGCCACCTCCCAAAGGCTGTAGGAGATAATTATGGCTAAGTGAGGTCAGAAGGGTAAGGCCTAATCCAATAGGACTGGTGTCCTTCTAAGCAGAGGAAGACACACCAGAGCTCTTTCTTCTTTGCAAGTGCACAGAGAAAAGGCCACGTGAGGACACAGCAAGAAGGTGGCCATCTGCAAGTCAGGAAAATGGGCCTCACTAGAACCCAAATTGCTCTTGGACTTTCAGCCTCCAGAACTGTGAGAAAATAAATTTCTGCTGTTCGAGCCACGCGGCCTGTAGTATTTTGTTATGGCAGCCACAGCAGACTAATGCAGGGGATATGTGGGGACTTTGCACTGTCTACCTTGATTTTCTGTAAACTTAGGATTTCTCTAAAAAATAGTCTATTAGAATTTTTTAAAAATTAAAACCTGTATTAAGATGAAATAATAATTTGATTATTATATTGAAGTTGTATAATTTATACCTAGACTGGCTTTCCACGCATGCACAAATGCGTATGTATGCATGTGTGCATATACACTTCTATGTGAATTGTACTGGTAGCAGCAGTACCTTCTATCAGAGTGATTCCCTTAGTCACATATTTTTCATTGAAAATGCCATACTCATTATTAAAAATTACATCTATTCCTCCTATGGTGACAAGAATAATAATGTAATGGCCATGTTGCCTATGTCTGTTAAGATGCTTTCTTTAAATGAATATTTGGGTGACGGAACATCCATCTCACCTCCACTCCATGCATTACTGGTTGTGTTGCAAATCACACTGCTACACACCATTAAAAAGGAAGCCCATGACTCAGTTCTGGTCAATAATTTTTCATCTCCCTGTCTATCATGGACTGGTTCAGAGAATCACACATCTTGACCTCCACATGGAAGAAACCTGTATGAAGGATGAAGCCAAGCAATGAAAATTACAGCCAAGAAATAAAGAGAATATAAAATTATGATGAAATTATTTGTGCCCCTGGATCCAGCTATGCCTGAAGCTGGTACATACCTAGAAATAATAGCTGCATGATTCATTATGTCCCCCTGTTTAAGTTTCAGCTAGTTTAAATTGGGCTTCTGGCACAATTAAAAGAGTTGAAACTAATGCTATGGTTTCTATTTACTGGGTGCCTTTTATACACCAGTTCCATTATATACCTCGTCCTAATTAGGTTTTACAAAAATTCTGCATGGTAGTTATTATTGTTTCTGCTTGAGGAAACTGAAGCTCAGAGAAGTTAGTTGACTCGCCAGTGGTCACCCAACTAGTAAACTGAAGCCTAGACTTCAAGTCCAGGTCCAAGGGGATTACAAAGCCCAAACTCTTAATTTCATCATTTTAAAATTGGGAAGTGTCAGAGTCTTTGGGTCATAGTTCATGTTCGGTAAAAATTGAGCATAAGACCCTCTGTTAACAGGAAAGCCCTTTGGAAATCATTTTAGGTCAATTTCCCCTAGCCCAGGGGAGGGAACATGAGTCCCAGAATTGTTGGGTAGGTGCTATGGAAATTCCAGGATCTCCCCATCTCCAGCACATTCATTCCTGGAGGAATGCAGTAGATCTATTCAAGTCCCTGATGTTTCATCCCTCTTGTGTCTACGCACTTTGCTGCATAACTTTGTAGTTCCTCTTCTCTCTGACTCTGGCCTCAGCCATGTCTCTTTCTTTAGCCAATTGGAAGTTGGCAAATGCGATGCAAGTAGAGGCTTGAAAGGCTTGATTGAACGTGCTCATCCTTGCAGCTCTTCCATTGCCTTGACAATATGCCCACGCTGGTCAACTGGAGGAGCAGCCACCTTACCTCAGTCACCCTCGCCACGGCCGACCTAGACCAGCCAGAGCTCTAGACATGTGAGTGAGCCCATCCGAGAGCAACAGGGCTGCCTCGCTGACCACCCCAGATGGATGTGCAATAAACACTGTTGTTATTAAATATTTAACTGAAGTTCACGCCTGTTTGTTAAGCAGCATTGTTATGGCAAAAACGAGATGATTCAAGTGGTCTTGCCAGGCTAGAGGGCAGGGAAGCCTGTGGTGACTGAACACATTCTTTGGGTGTCTGAAGAGAACCTCTTAGAGGAGTCAGTGAGAAAAATTATATGGAAAATATAGGAGCAATGAGGAGTGCCAACATTACTGCTATTGAATTTTGGGATGCACCTGGGCTTATGAGTCTCCCAGTCTTAGCTTCTTTGTATGGAAAATAAGGATTATAGCTTCCTTATAGAGTGCTTGGGAGGAAAAAATAGGCTATCAGTACGAAGGGTGGAGCACAGGAGAGACTTTTCAACCTCCCGTTAGAATTACCCCACCTGCCTTTTCACACCAAATCTGGAGTAAAGGCAAGCAGGAGTTGTTACCATTCCTTGGGATGTAATAATGAAAATTTGCCCAAAAAGGGTGTGTTAAAATAGAACCCATGAAAGTCAAAGAACATGCTGAAAACAGGAGAACCGCCCAGACACTTAGAAAGCCTTTGTGTGCGGCTTCCACTCCGCAGCACAGCACCTGTGCACAGGACACAGGAACTCAGCTACGGGTGAACTCTGGGAGTCTGGGAAGAACATATAAAGTGTCGCGGAGGACCGTGGGGCTGACTTTCAGAGATCTAACCTAAGGTGGTAATCCAAAATGCAGGAGAGAAAGAAATGTTGTTAGCAGAGCTATAGCACAATAGCATCATAGAAACAATTTGGAAAGCACTTAAAAACCAAAAAAACAAAAAGTAGACGGCTAATTCTATCATTGTACCTGCACAAATATTCAGTCATTGAAAGGGTACAATGTTAGGTGGAAAAAGCAAAAATAGCACGTTTTATCTGTATTTTGGCTGGAGCTGTTGCCTCGTCTAACTTAATCCTTTGTGCTTTCTTCCCTACAGTGACAGCAGCGGGCATTTCAGGGGCAGAATTGTGAACTGATGAGCACACCCTTTACTTCTGCTGTCTGAGACCAGGCCAGTGGGGTAAGGGATGGCCACCTGTGTGGAGGATGGTATCTTGCCTGGATATCGAGCGCAAGGACATAACTGGGCCTGGCAGAAACAGACCCGCTTGGGCAACTTACCACAGAGGTCTGCAGGCAAGAACACTTTTACTGTGCGATTCCAGCTATCCCAAGAAGGCCACAGAGAGGTAAGACCCATCCCTCTGGCTAACGTGGTCTAATGGATGACATGATAAACTGTCTCCAACCTGCCAATTGTAGAATCTTATCCTCCTCCAATGAGGAGCAGCAAGTGGGGGGTAAAGAGGAATTGGAATCGTTCCTTCTATTCCTGCCCACCTCCTGGGGGTGTGTGGAAATTCTTTATGGAAATCGAGTGAGGAAGACAGAATGTTCCCAAGTACAGATGACACCCATTTTCTGGTTTCTCTTTAAATGTAATTGCAGAATGGCTCTAAATTCCTCTCAGTTCTTGCTTTGTGACCCCTGAAACCAATCCCTTTTGACTAGTAATTTCATTTCTTAGAAATATCTGCTGGTGCTTGAATTAACACCTGAGTAACTCCCCTCAGCAGTATCATTCACTTTCTGATGCAGTTTGGGGAAAACTCCAGCTCCTCTGTGAGAGTTTTCTATGTGATAAGCGAAGAGCCCTGAGCTAAGGGCTCTCAGGTGTTGCTGATTCACGTCGTCACGGTGGAAACTATGAACCGGCCTCATCCGCGGTGGGGTGAGGGCGGGGGAAGCCACCGTCCCCTCCTCAGCCCAGCTAAGCAAGGCCCGAAGGACCAAGGTGGAATTTCCCAAAGCCCAATTTCCAGGTTGGGCCGATTTAAACACATTTGTTGTGAGTACCTAAGATTTTTTCACCTGCCGTTCCTCCATACTAGGCACAATGCCTGGTGCACAGCAACTTTCTAATAAATGGTTGAGTGGAGACCGAGGCAAGATGAAGATGTGGGAGTCAGGTGAGGAGTTGGGGTCAAGGCCCACACAGCCAGGACTGAAGGATGACCCTCCTCCTATGGCTCCTGGGCCAGATCAGAGGACTGGCATGGCCCCTGCAGACTGGGCGCCCACCCGGCCTTGCCATGTGGATTTATTTCCTGTGGCTGCTATAAGAAATCATCACAAACCAGCAGTTTAAAACATCAGAAATTTATTCTCTCACAGTTCTGGAACCCAGATGGCTGTAACCCCGCAGGGCTGCCCCTCCTCTGGACGCTCTAAGGGAGAACCCCTCTGTGCCTCCTCCAGCTCTCGCTGGCTGCCCCGGCAGTCCTGGGCTTGTGGCCACCTCAGTCAAGCTCTGCCTCCATCTTCACACCTCCTTCTCCTCTCTCTGTGTCAAACCTCCCTCTGCCTCTAATTTATAAGGACACTTGCAATTGCATTTAGGGCCCACTAGATAATTCACGATAATCTCCCCATCCCAAGATCTTCAACTTAATCACATCTGCAAAGGCTTTTCTCCCAAATAAAGTCATATTTACATGTTCCAAGGATTAGGACTTGATATCTTTGGGTGGCCATTATTTAATCTATCACATCCTGGCTCTGAAGACAGGCAGACTCTGACATCATTAAAAAAGAAAAGCCTTGGTTCCTCACCTTTGGGCCCACATCAGAAATCCAGGCACTCTGTGAAGGCAAACTGTGAAAGCAAACTGCAAAACCAGAGTCTGGAGGCCTCCAGAACCCATGGCCTCTCCAAGTCCATCTTTGCTGCACAGATATTCATTCAGTGGGTTCTGGAATGCTGGATCAGATCTACTGGGAGCATCCCGCCTAAATTCAACTCCACTGGGTCCCTCCAAGGGTTCAGAAGACCATCTTTCACTTCAGAAAGAAAAATAGATTAGCAGTACATCCTACTTCCTTTCCTCTAAAATGAAGAGAAAGAAAAGGCTCTATTTAAATAAATTCAAAGTGTAAATGTGTAAATTACTACTACCACAGGTACTTGTCATAGATTGTCATCTAGCTGCATGCTCTCTCTCTCTCTCTCCTTCCAGGTGGGAATGTTTAAGTCCAGAGAAGTGAAGAGATTCACCAAAAATCACACAGTAATTTGGTGGTATAGCAGGAGCCAGAACTCAGGTCTTCTGAAGCACAGCCCAGGGTCCTTTTCTCATTGCACTGCATTAAAAATTCTCATTTAATAACTTTAAGAAGAGTTGTGGGTAAGCCTAAGGGAAAGTTTTCTGGTTTTTCTACAGTTTCCAACCATTAGGTCATTAAATATGAACTGTCTGATTTTGAATCAAAAGTGTAGTTTATTATATCGCAAACAAGAAGCAGTACAATTAATCAAAGTATGCACCTAAACTATTGGCACAGTTTTGCCATCATAACAGTAACTTGTTTATACCAGCAGTGAAGAAGCCTGGAGAGTGAGTGGTGATGAAATCACGAAAGATGTTTTCTACAGCTTGTTGAGAATTGAGTATTTTTCCTTGCAAGAAGTGGTCCAAAGCCTGGAAGAAGTGGTAGTCAGTTGGTGCAAGGTCTGGTGAATGACAGAGAATCTCCAAGTCCAGTTTCTGCAGTTTGAGCAGCTTTGTTTGTGCGACATGTGTTCAAACGCTGCCTTGCAAGAGGATTGGCCTGTCTCTGTTGACCAATATTAGCTGCTTCATTGCAAGCATTCTCATCATTTCGTCCAACTGGTTGCAGTAGACATCTGTTGTAATC
The DNA here is from genome assembly GCA_963575035.1 of Avahi laniger. NCBI lineage: Eukaryota > Metazoa > Chordata > Mammalia > Primates > Indriidae > Avahi > Avahi laniger. The sequence continues at coordinate 10,614 of CAUYSK010115322.1, forward strand.
CATTGATTAGGTTTCGTGAAGCTGTAGCAGATAATACCAGTGCTGGACCACCAAACAGATAGCATTAGCTTTTTTGTATGAATATTTGGTTTTGGACTGTGTTTCAGCACTTCATCTTTACCCAACCATTGAAGCAAATGCTTGTGATTGTCAAAAAGAATCCATTTTTCATCACACATAACAAATATGGTGTAGAAATGTTTCGCCTTTATGTCCTGACAGCAAAGAAAGGCAAGCTTCCAGGCAATTTCTCTTCTGATGCTCATTTAATTCACCTGGAACCCATCTATCCAGCTTCTTTACCTTGCTGATTTGTTTCAAATGGTCCAATATTGTTGGAATAGTAACGTCAAACCTTGCTGCTAATTCATGCGTAGGTTGAGATGGATTGGCTTCCACTACAGCTTTCAGCTCATTATCCACCTTGGTCTCAGATCGCCCACGTGGCTGATTTTCAAGATTAAAATCACCAGAACGGAACTTCTCAAACCATCCACATACTATATATTCATTAGCCACATCCTTCCCAAACACTTTGTTGATATTTCGTGCTGTCTGCACTGCATTGGTTCCACAACAAAACTCATATTCAAAAATAACACAAATTTTTGACTTACCCATGGTTTCACAAAAATTGCTGTAAATAAAAATTTGAAAGATAATCACAAGCCAAAACATGTGTTTGAAAGACTGAGGATGTGCCTTCACAATAAACATAAAACAAGAGTGTCAAAATGAAATGTCAGAGATGTAAACTGTCAAACTTAGTACTTAAGGAAATCGGACATTTCATACTTAATAACCTGATAGCCATCCCACGGTGATTTGTAGGTTAAACTTGCTTAACAAAAAGTGTGAGAAGTCTGAGTTTCATAAAAGCTTAATTATTGTTAATAGTAAAACCAACTTATTAGAAAAGTTATTGCCACCTCTAAAATTTAGTTCCCCATGTGGATTACCAAAAAAAGATACAAGAAGCAGATTTTTTCTTACTACTAAATATTTATTTCCTCCATAAGAGTAGTCAAGAACGTTGTGTGCATGCAATGCAAGGTATAACCACATCGCTTTGAAGGGTTGAACATGGAGAAAGGTGTGATTAATAGCATATTGTATTTTTAGTTGCATTTCCAGGAAACATCACACATTGTATGCAGGAACTGATTAGATCATTTAGCCTTCTGAGGGTCCTTTATTCCAAGAATTTATCTTCTGCAAACACTCCCTTAACACTTAACATGTATTAAGTGTCATATTCCCAGCACTGCTTTTATCACAGAAGGGATAACAAGATGAAAATATATGATTCCATCCTAAGGAGCTTAATCATGGTACTTTTCATCACAGGAGTCTCAGGAGGTGCTGGCTCTCTTGAAGAATGATGAATAATGAAAGGAAAAAATCATAATGAAACTATGTAGAAACCCAGAGAAATCTTTATGATCAAAAAAGCAGATTAAGTTGGTATGTATGCTACGACTATCTCTATGCCAAACATAGATGTGGGTGAGCACATTCCAGAATAAAATGGGCAGAAACAAAACCTGTCCTATGTTAGATTATTCCTCTTTATTCTTAAACTTTTCTTTAATAAAGACATATTCTTATTTGAATAAACATTTAGGGAACAGAAAATTGCTATCAACAACTAATTCAAAGCAGAGACATTTTCATTTTGTGAATGATTTACTGTTTAAATTGTAGATTAATTTACTAATCCACACTAGGAATTCCACCCCCTCCCACCCCAATCACTTGCAGAGCAAAAAGCATCTACATTGCAAACATGGTAAGTATTTGTTTATATAAACATATCTAAACATAGAAAAGGCACAGAGAAAATATAGTATAAAAGAAAAAAAAATGGTATACCTGTATAGGGCATTTATCATAAATGGAACTCGTGGACTGGAAGTTGCTCTGGGTCAATGAGTGTGTGGTGGGTGAATGTGAATGACCTAGGACACTACTGTACACTACTGTAGACTTTATAAACACTGTACACTTAGGCTACACTAAATTTATAAAAAAATTTTCTTCAGTGACAAATTAACCTTAGCTTACTGTAACTTTTTGCTTTATAAACTTTTTAATTTTTTAAGCTTTTTGATTCTTTTATAATAACACTTAGCTTGAAACACAAACACATTGTACAACTGTGCAAACTACTTTCTTTCTGTATATCCTTATTCTATAAGCTTTTTACTATTTAAAAAAAATTTTGTTTTACTTTTTAGACTTTTTCATTAAAAATGAAGGCACAAACGAACACTCTAGCCTAGGCCTACACAGGGTAAGGACCATCAACATCACTGTCTTCCACCTCCACAAATTTGTCATCTTTTGTCCGAATGGTATAAAAGCCTCCAAGCCTTGTCCCACTGGAAGGTCATCAGGGCAGTAACACACACGGAGCCGTCATCTCCTGTGATAACAGTGACTTCTTTTGGACGTCCTGAAGGACCAGCCTGAGGCTGTTTTATAGTTAATTTTTTTTAATATACATAGAAGTACACTTTAACTATAAAAAGGATAGTGTAGTAAATACATAAACCAGTAACATAGTCATTTATTATTATCGAGTATTATGTATGGTACATAACTGTATGTGCTACACTTTTATGTGACTGGCAGCACAGTTGTCTAAAAGCACCAGCCTCACCACAAAAGCATGAGTAATGTGTTCTGCTATGACACTATGACAGCTGTGACATCACTTGGTGTTTTCAGCTGCATCATAATCTTATGGGACTGGTGTCACATATGCGTGTGTTAACTGAAATGTCATTATGTGGCACATAACTGTACTTACTTCATCATTTTCTCTCTATATATGAGATGTATACGTAGATTATTTTCTGAATCATCTGAGAAAAATTACAGGCATCATGTTCCTTCATCTGTAAGCACTTTGGTATGAATATTCTAAAAAACAAAGGACATTCTCTTATGTAACCATGGTAATATTATCAAAATCAAGAAATTTAACATTGACCCAATCATACTACCTTAAAAAGTTCATTTTACAATGATGTCAATTATCTCAGTAACGTCCTTTATAGAACTTCTTTTCCTTGGTCCAGGATCCAATCCAGAGCTATTCATCACATTTAATTAAGCCCCTTTACTTGCTTCTGATCTCAAACTTTGGCCCTGCTTCTCTGCTTTCAATACATTGACAAATTTTGAAGAATCCAGGCCAGTTATTTTGTAGAATGTCCCTCAGTTTGGGTTTGCCTGCTGTTTCCTTGTGATTAGGTCTAGGTTTAACATTTTTGGTAAAATCACCAAAGAACTTGTATGTCCTTCTCAGGGATTCATGACATCAATTAGTCCCAATATTGGTCATATTAATCTTGTTCACTTGGTTAAGATGTCCAACAATAGTAAACTTACTATTTTTCCCTTTATAATTAATAAACCATTCGTGGGAGAGTCTTTGAGACCATGTAAATATCCCATTCCCCGTTAAACTCTCAGGGGTACTGTTTGGGAAGCTTTTGCAGAAGTTTTCTCCAAGATGAAAAATTGAAAAATGTCTGTACTGGCTTGGCTGAGGGGGCATGAATGTTTATTTACATCTATTTCCAGTGTAGGCCATTGTGTTTAGTATCTGTGGCAACTAGGGAGAGAAGAGGGAGGAGTTCAGGACTTGTGATCCAGCAGCTCACCATCCTACACCAGCACAGAGAGCGGGCGGGGGCAGGGCAACAGGTGAGGAGCTCCCAGCAGCAAACTGCAGACATTTTAGACCAAGACTAGGCCTCAGGCTCATGAATATGGTGTCTTTTTATGTTCCTACAACCTTGCTTTCATCCATTCCTTATGATTGTGTGAGATCTCATCTAATTCGGGGGCTTTAGCAGACATACACACATAACCAAGGATCCCTTGGAGGGTTAATGGAGGAGGTGTGTTTCATTCTCCTGACTGGGGAATGCCTGGGCTAAGCATTTGTCACATTCACAGGGAGGAAATCAAATCTGTAGTTTTCTGAATTGTATGGGAGAATCTGGGAGTCAAATATTGCTAGAGATGGAGGGTTTATCTTAGCATTCATAACCTTTTAGGAGGCCAGGATTATTGAACAATGAAAATACTGTCCAGGACAAACCCACTGATGAAGTTAGAGGTACAGACCTTAAACAAAATAGCAACACCCTAAATCAAGCAATGCACAAAAATGTACATCTTGACCAACTTGAATGTATCCCTAGAATAAAAGATTGATTTTCATTGGAAAAATCTACAAGTTTAATTACCACATTAAAAGATTTATGGAAAAAAATCAGATGATCCAAATGATCATCTCAACAGATTCAGGAAAAATCTTTGGTAAAATCCATATGGAGCAAGTAAAACCCTCCAATTCTGATGGGAGTGTAAATTGGTACAACTGCTTTGGAAATGGTGCGTCACATTACCATATTATATGCCTTATCAATTCTACTCCAAAGTAAATATCTAATACAAACGCATACATTTCACAAAAGGCATGTACTACAATATTCATAGCAGCATGATTCTTAATAGACTCTTGGAAACCATCCAAATGCCATCAATAGTGGGATGGATATATTCTGGTATATTCTCACAATGGAATGCACTACAGCAAGGAGAATGGATTACCTCCACTTATACAAAACAGCATAGATGACTCCTACAAAGCTAATGTTGCACAAAAGAAGCCAGGCACAAAGATAAGCATACTATATGAGTTCACTCATATAAAGAACCAAAAAACAGGTAAAGCAGGTGTGGGGTTTTTTTGTTTATTTTTTTAGAGGTGTGGTATTGGTTCCCTCTGTAACCAAAATTGGTTCCCTCTGTGGGCTGAGTAGTGAGATCGAAAGTGGGTTTCTCAGGGACTGATAATATTCCATCCCTTTATCTGAGTGTTGGTCATACAGATGGATTCAGTTTGTGGGAATTCATTCACTTATGATAGAGGCATTTTCTGCATGCATATTGTATTTTGTTAAAAATTTTAAGAGAAAAAATTCAACATTTCTTTATGAAAAAAATGTTTAAATATGGAACTTCTTTGAAAATATAGTATAAAAACCTATAGCAAATATCATTATCAACAAGGAAATGTTGAAAGTAATTTCTTTGCAATCAGGAATAAGAAAAATATGCTTACTCTTCTGCCACTGCTACCTGGTACTGGAGTTACTAACCTGTACAGTAAGTCAAGAAGAAGAAGAAATAAATGGCATAAAGACCGGAAAAGAAGAACTAAAAATGTCCTTATGTACAGATGATCTAGGGAAAAAACTCAAAGGAACCTATAAATGTGGATGGACAAATGTGAAAACCCCCAAAGAATCTACAGGTAAAAATATTAAAGTTACCAAGGGAATATATTAAGATTGCTGAATAAAAAATTGATAATACAGAAATGTTCACTTGGTTAAGATGCATTTCTATAGCTCAGTAAAAAGTAGCTTTAAAATATAATTTTTAAAAAAATAAGATTTCTTTTATAATGGCATCAATAAATAAAAAGTATCTAGGTGTAAAGATAAAATGAGCAAGAACTTTTATAGAGAAAATTATAGAATTTTATTTAAAGACATTAAAAAACTCCTAAATAGGTATAGAGATATGTCATGTTCATGTTTTAGAAGACCAAATAGCAAAAGATGTCAGTTTTCCGCCCTCCCCCAACAATATTAAGTCTCTGATGTCCTTCCCTTCTTCCCTCCCTCCCTCCCTTCCTTTCTATAGGAATCATTTTGGAGGCACTGGGCTAAGTTCTGGAGATTCCAAGAACTACCTACAACTTGATCCAAATACCAGTCCCAGGGCCTGCTGGATTTTCACCTCTATGGCACAAGTCAGTCCCCTGCTTCAGTGTGTCATTGAAAACCTCCACTTTGTGCAAAACATAGTCTATTCAACAGTTTCTACCAAAGAGCAAAACAAAGCAAAAAGCAATCTACTTCCAGCAAGAGTTTAGAACCTGCTGCACTACTTCTCACAATGTTCTGATACTTTCCTCTCCTCTTTTTTCTCCACCTTTGCGAAGAGAGAAATTCTCAGCTTCAATACAATTTCCTTCTTTTGCACAGCAGCTTGTTCCCTTGAGGGAAAGTTGTAGGTTCCCCACTACATTAACAGAAACTCTGTGCTTCCAGGAGTGCCCAGCAACACTGTTACAAAGCAGTCTAGGCAGGTATCAAGATAACTACTGGGCCTGGGAAAAGTGCCCAGCACTTTCTTGGGCGCCTCAGCCCTTTTTTGCCTTGAAATGGCTAGCTCAAACTGGCCCTGACTGCTTTAGAGCTGCTTTGGTTGTCCTGTAGGTCCCTTTAGCTAACTGTAATACTAAAATTCCTGCCTAGTGGAAAACTGTAATATCATCGACATAACACGGGTTTCCTGACAGTGTATGGTAATGGTAGGGCGCCTGTGTGTTTCACTGTAAACAAGCAAAGACACAGTGTAAAAACTCTGTTACTCACCGGGAGGAGATTTAAGGCGACAGCACAGGGCAGGCAGATGTGGATTTTGCATGCGAGAAGGATGCCGTGGAAGAAGTTCCTGTCCTGTCTGGGAGCAAATGCCCTTGTAGTAACCTCTAATAAACTCATCTAACTTGTCAAGCTGGTCTTGTCTGAGTCATTCTTTGGTCTCGGCACCGTCTCAACTTGGGGGGCGGTTTTTCTATGCTGTCAAGGAATTTTCCCGAAACATCCCTCCCTCCTCATCACTCAGGTATACTCACCCCAAGCAATGAGTTCTTCCAGAAGACTCCAACGACCACTCCAAGAAGACGCTTGGCGATTTGATTTTCTCCATCTTGTTATAGGCCAAATGCATTCATTACTGTGACAGAGGAACACACCAAAGACTATCTACGGAGCAAAAGAAGGAACGCCTGATTCTGCCTGGGTCTTCAAGGTAGAGTGTGGAGCTGACCTCACAGGGTAGATGCGCTTTGGAGCAAGGAGTGAAACATTGTTGTCAGAAAAGCATTTCTCTGGAAGTCTCAGAGCCTTGTCCCAGCTGACCCAGTATGTTGCTCTGGAACACTAGGAAAATCCTTAAACCTTTCTGAGATTTAGCCCAGTGCTTCTCAAACTTTAATGCGCACGCAGATCAACTGGGAATCATGCTAAGCTGCAGTTTGTGATTCAGCAAGTCTGGGCCTGCCGTTCTGCATGTCTGACAAGCTTTCAGGTGATATTGGTGTGGCTGGTCTGTAGGTCACGTTTTGACAAGGGATTAGGATCTTCATGTATAATACGGGAATAAGGCCTCCATGAGGATGTTGGGACTTAATGAGATATGTGTAAACATGCTTGGGAAATCTGTCGCTCCTTAAAAACTTAATGGCTTGTTATTGTGGAAATGGTATGTTCCAGGGCTTGTCCAATAAACCACAAATGGAATCTCCTGTGTCTCCACAGCCTGACACCTAACGACAATGGCCACACCTAGCAAGTTTGGCAGCTGAGCCCATGAGAAGTGTCCACTGTGCCAGGAGGACACACCAGCCTCGATGGAGAGCACCCTGGTGAAGAAAAAGAAGAGAGCAAAACAAGGATGCTCTGTGGTAGCTGACAGGTTTGCATGAGTGCCCAGTGACTTCCAGAGCTAATGAGGTGAGGGGAAAATCTGCAGAAACAGGAAGTCCTGCAAGAGAGCAAGGAAATACACACACACACAGAGTTCAAACTCAGAGGAGGGTGTAGTAAGCTCCTGGTAGGTTCATGAAAGAATTAAAAAAATAGAGAAAAGTAGTTATCCTGTAGGAGCTAAAGGAAAGAATCAATTCTTTGTTACAATTATACCAGGCTTAAAGAATTGCCTTTTGATCTAATGAATGCTATCTGCTTCTGTAACCCAGCTTGCTTTGAAGATTGTAAGAAGTTACTTGGTGTCAGAGTTATGTGTGAGATGACCTTGTCCCATGCTCCATGTCACACAACCCTATGTTCCACTTCCCGCTTTTGTTCCCCTGCCCCATGCTCTGTGTCACGTAGCCTCACCTAAGAGTAGTATAAAAACCCCGTGTAAAGAATAGGACGGGGCCATTCTCTGCACCTGTGCTCTGACAGGGCAGGAGTGGTCGCTGGCCAGCTAATAAAGACTCATAATTCGGCTTAATTTGGTCTGTGAATGGTCATTTCTCGCTCTCCGTACTATAACAA
>CAUYSK010115323.1:0-20855 GCA_963575035.1 Avahi laniger
GGGGTCTTCTCTGGTTCCATACGAAGTGTAAAATTAATTTTTCTACATCTGTGAAGAATAATGTTGGGCTTCATTCCAGAGATGCAGGGATGGTTCAACATATGCAAATCTATAAATGTAATTCACCGCATAAACAGAAGCAAAAGCAAAAAACCATATGATTCTCTCAACTGATGCAGAAAAAGCATTTGACAAAATTCAACAACCTTTTATGATAAGAACGCTTAACAAAATAGGCATAGACGGGGCTTACCTAAAAATGATACAAACCATTTATGACAAACCCACAGCCAACATCATACTGAATGGGGAAAAATTGAAAACATTCCCACTTAGGACTGGAACCAGACAAGGTTGCCCACTATCTCCACTTCTATTCAACATAGTGCTGGAAGTCCTGGCCACAGCAATCAGGCAAGAGAGCAGAATTAAAGGCATTCGAATGGGAACAGAAGAGATCAAACTTTTGCTATTTGTTGATAATATGGTATTATATCTAGGAAACCTCAAGAATTAAACCAAGAAGCTACTGGAATTGATAAATGAATTCAGTAAAGTCTCAGGATACAAAATCAATACACACAAATCAGAAGCTTTCATATACGCCAACAGCACTCATAGTGAGAGCCAAATCAAAGACTCAATTCCCTTCACAATAGCAACAAAGAAAATAAAGTACCTAGAAATATATTTAACCAAAGAGGTAAAAGACCTCTACAGGGAGAGCTATGAAACATTGAGGAAGGAAACAGTAGAAGACGTAAACAGGTGGAAAACCATATCATGCTCGTGGGTTGGCAGAATCAACATTGTTAAAAGGTCTATACTACCCAAAGTGATCTACAGATTCAATGCAATACCTGTTAAAATAACTGTGTTCTTAGAAGTTTACTACTATGGCTATATAGTAGTTTCATTCTTATTTGTTTGTTTAAGTGGTCTCATCTATCTTTTACAACATTTCCCTGTCTCTGGGCGTTAAGGTGTTTTGTTGTTTCTCGAACATTCCCGGTGACACTTCTGTGTCAGGATCTGATCCTGGGCACGGTTTGTTCTCACATGGCAAAAGCCGTCCATGGCCTGTTTCTGTGTACAAATGCCTGTAGAAAGGCCTTTGACATCCGTATGACAATGCATAATCTAGTACACTGAATCTTGAAAATGATAATAAAAATAAAACTCTTGTTTATTAAGGGCTTGCTCTAATCCAGATTTTAAGCCAAAAACTTAACATTCGTTTGTATATTTAATCCTCACAACTCTGCAAGTTGGTTATATTATGCTCTACATTGCAGAGGCTAGGAAAATCAGGTTAAAAATAACCAGAGTTAAAAAACAGTATTCACTTGGACAGTCTTTTGAAATAATAACTGATCTTTATTGTATGAACTCCTTTACATATTAAACCAAAATGACTTATGTGGTAGGCGCTATTACTATCACAATAATTTATAAGAACAAGAGACTGAGAAACAGTACAACTTGTTTAGTCTTACTTCTAGTAAGTACAGCAGCTAGGGGGTTGAGATTTTGATTCATACAATCTTTTATTTCATTGTTCATGTGACATAATGCAGATATATCACCACAAATATTGGCTGAGGTGCTACACAAATTATCTCTAATATAGTAAAAAAAATAGGTATATTGTATAGTAAAGTTTCATCATAAAGTATTAGTATAGTTTTTAAATTTAAAAAGGTGGATTATGGATTTAAAATGGAAATTATTTATAATAGTTGTTCAAATTCTAAATTCTTTCAATCACTTAATTTGTAGTATTAACTTCAAATATGTCAGATCATCTACAATTTTTTCATTATCATGTTACAGTATAAAATATATGATGTGACAATTTCAAGTTTTACTTAAATTTACTTTAAAATAAACTTTAAAACTTTAATAGTGATTATGACAGAAATATTATGTAAATTATTTCTGTATTATTTATTAATATGGTTTGTAATTCTTTTCCTTCTTAGTCTCTTTGTTTTCTTTTCTACAATTTCCTTTAGAGTCTTCTCAACTTTCCAGGGACCTAGACAACACTAGGCAAAAATAGGGGCTAGGTAAGAAAGGTCCTGCAGAAATACACTCAGGATGAGCCCAGAAAGGCTGAGTATTGTTCTCACTGATTAGGAAACTATGAAGCCTCAGATTCACTAATATTCAAGAGACATATTTTGAGGGGGTACTCAGAGACCTTTTCAATATGCCTAGATGTAATTATATTTCGTGACCAGTGGTGTTTGGAATGTAACTTGAGGGTTTCCCCCAAATCATTTTGTGATAAATATTGTGTTGCACTTTGGGGATGTAAATACAGAGTGTTCTTATATAAATGTTAGCTGACTAATATTTTGATAAGATATAGGAATGTACTGAAAGAGTATTAAATATCAAAAGGCCTTTTACCTTGGAGATATATACATAGAAAAAGTTTTCCATGGTATGCTTGTATTTTATTTTGAAAATTAGTTGGAAAGCATTAATGTACATTCATGCAGCCTGCATTTCTGTCTATGTATCCTGCTGTCTGGTGGTGAGATAGAACCAGACAATGTGGCCGTCATACATAATCTGGTGCATTCTCTTAGTTTTTGTCCCTATAGAGAAATATTTTCTCAATGCACATTAAATTCTGGGATTGATTTGAAAAATTTTCAGTTATTCTACCATGGTTTTGAGGAAAAGTTTCATTGCTCTTGTGTAAATTCAGATGAAGAGAATAATCTAAGATGGGCCATAGAAGGGTGTGGGTAGTATTTATTTCTGAGTCAGAAAATAAGAGTGCCAAATTCTCTTGTGCTTAATGAGGTCATGGGTTCCACATTTTGAAGATTATGGAGATTTAGAACTGTAAAATAGTGTGTGGTAAAAGTGGAATAAACTAGATTTTCATGGTGATTTACATTTGTATATATAATCTTTGCACCGTGCAATCTTACAGCAAGAAACTCATATACTTTTTAATGTCAGCAAAGGTATAAGCCTTATAGTAGAAATAGTGCAATAATAACAATTGACCTTACTTTCAAGGAGTCCAAAAATTATTATTGTACCCTAGGTGTCAGATATTATCATCCTACTTATGCAAATTTTACTGTACCTCCAGATTTTTCTGATGCTCAATTCTAAGGAAATTAATCATGGGTAAGTGCTGAATGAAAGTACGAATGAAATTATGTCCATTTTCCTTTTCTACTATGGATCTTGGGTGAAAGGCAAACACTTGTGCCTGGCTATGTGGATTGATTGTTATAGAATCAATGTTTCTTTAGGATCATTCCTAGCTGTAATTCTGCATATTGAGAAACTCTGATTATCTTTCTTGATTCTTGAAAGATATGAGTGAACAATGCTCGCTGTGAATTGGGATTGAACAGGGCATTGACTTGTTTTCCATATACTTCTTTCTTTACATATTTTTGAATGTTGTATTACTTGAATGTTTTAAAATGTGTATGTCAGTTCTATATATATGTACACACACGCACACATGGGATACATGTGATTTTATTTGCACCTTAGTGAAATCACTTTGTTATCCCTGACTTTTTATATTTTCATATCTATTTTATTTTGGTTAAGTGATTCTCATTTTGTTAGAACAATTCACCAGTTACCAATCCTGAAAGTTAACTCAGAGCACCTTAAAGGCTCAATGAGCTTATAGAAACATCTTAGGTTAGGTTCAGTAAATTTAATTATACAGAAAACAAATTATTAGCTTTTAATTTAAAGGTGCTTTAAGGCAACTCCTTATCTCTAGGAATACATTTTTGAATATTTATTCTAAATATTTTCAGGATCTTCCTCTTATCATTATTAAAAATAACTCTGTTTTTATCCTAAATGCAACTTATACTTCAAATCTCAGGTTTACAAATTTTGTAGAATAAAGCAAGCTGTTATCCATAGTTCTACTCAATTTATAACTCAATTTTTGCTATGGCTAAAGATAATATTCCCAAAGCCATATCCACTGAATACAGATCTAAGGAAATAACATAGACTCAGACATTCTTTATTATCGAATGACCTATGCTCCTTATAAATAATATGCTCCTTATAAATCAGCAGAAGTAGATGATTGGGGATTTAAGGTTTAGAAATAACATCAGCAAGCCAAGAGCAGTAGCTAATGTTAAAGAAGCCTTTTTGATTATAATGTATTACTCCAGTTTCATAAAAGCCAACTCCTTAGACACCTAACTTTAGGTAGTTGATCATTTTGATAGCACTAAGTAGTATAAAAGTTCTCAAATATGTTGTTAAGTCACAATGGTGCATTGAGGAAGAAATGAGGTGGAATTACAGTTGGGTTCCTGGGAATTTTGTGTAATATGATGCTTACCTTATATCAGTGTAGCACCCTGTAGTGAAAAGTAGTGAATATAGGTCATACAGGTCATATTCTCTCCAAGGTATGTCACAGCGAACGAAAGCAAGTCTGAGAACCACTTACATAGCGGAAAGATCTCTTTTCTAAAGGTTTTTATTTATTCACCCATCTAGCCATCCATCATGCATATTTCTTATAGAGTACCTATTATTTACAAGGATTATATCACAGTCCTAATTCTGCATTAAACTAACTGTGAGACCCTTAAATGCTTTGTGATCTCTCTGTGTCTGTTTTCTCATCTGTGTATGAAGATTAGGATTCTTTGGCTAGAAGGACCTTCACTTTCTGAGCAACTCAATCAACTGCTTCAGCACTTTAAGAGTTTCCTTTCTTTTTCTTTTCTTTTTTTTTTTGGATTATGGTAATTTATTTGTGTTTAATTTTGAATCATAAAATACAAAATAAGTTCATGATCACCACAGAGTTGATCAAAGATGGTGCCTTTGAGTGTTACTATATATCTGTTTACAGAGTTCCTTGGAATTCTTATTAAAACTGCAAAGTTTTGAACAGGGAACCAGAAATGCGGGCATCTGTATCTTCCAACTACTTCATTAGATTATCTATGCCTCATGCCTGAAATTGTGTCATTTGGATCCTTCACATGTAAAACAATTCTTTACTTGTGTAAATGGCCAGTGATTGCTGAACTAGGTAAGGATGGATACCAAAGAAGATCCAAGGATGATTCTTTCAGTTCTAAGTAAGGAAATGGAAAGGACAGAGGCCGGGAAGGCATGGGAGGAAGGGAAGAGCACTGCTATTTGGGTGAGCACTTTGCATTTATTCTTACATAGATCCTGTAGTTGGTGTTATTTTTGTTATTATATATGTGGCTTGTTTCCCTGCAAAAAGCTGGGTTTACAATTTTCACTGTAAAATTAATTTCTGTACTTTACTTTTCAACAACATTTTTAGTTTTAGTAAATATGTGTTCTATGAGTTAAAAAAAATTCTTGGATGCCACCATGAGCAGCAAGGTTGGGAAGGCAAGAAAGGTACTGTCACATTCCTCTGTTGGTGCTTACAAAAGAGCATGATATATTCGAACTAGTAAACAACCAGCAGGGTAAGGCATTGACCAATCAGGATAGAAACCTAACCAATTCATGCACCCACTGGCCAGTGTGCTGTTTAGGGGCCTAATGATCGAGTACCAGCTCTAATTTCAAAAAAATCTAATGTTAATCTTTTAGAAAAGACTGTGTGGATGATTATGTTTATAGAATACCTTTTATTTCTTGCTCAACAGTCAGATCTTTTACATCCAGTTTGTATTAGGCAGGATGTCCCATAAGCAATCAAGTTATCTTTATATGCAGCCATAAATGTTTTATATAGCTCTCGGTTGTGGGCATGGCTTCACCAATGGGTGCCTTCATTGGGGCAAGGTGCTAACACAGAAAACTAAACAGAAAACTTGTCATGAACTTGGCAATCGTTACCAATGGCAATTTAATACATTTTTGAAATAGAACATACCACATGACGAATTGTGTGCTCTCAGAATAGTCATTTCTTAGATTGGGTAGCCGACTAAGTTACAGAAGTGACTAAAGCTTTTTATGGACTTTGTGCTTACTCTGCTACTAATTATTTAAAAATAGTTTAAATAATATAGGATAGTTTATGTCCTAATGTTTCAGAGAAAATGGGCACTAATATATTTTACTACCAGCTGCCATGTTTTAAAACTTTATTTTAATTTATTATTTTTTGCTTTTTAATTTAAGATTTATGCCCCTTGATGATGATCTACATCAGATACATAGCCTTATTTTATGTTGTATAAAAATCAATATACAATTTGGAAATTGTCTTTTAATTTATTCATCAGGCTCTCATGCATACTGAAAGCACATTACTACACATTGAAGGGAAGAGAAAATCATTTTCCCTCTGCATTGATTCATATTTTCTCCTTTCAAAATGATATGCAGCCTCTTAAGAAACTAATTCAGACATGGTAGAATAAAGCTCATCACAGTAGCCATGGCATAAGACAAAAATCCCAATGAAGCTTGAATCAGAAGGTGTTTGAGGGTGAATGCTTAAGATGATTTAAGGTTTAAATATATAGAAACTGCAATTGATGTTGCAATATTCAAACATGCTAGATTTTACAGATATTTTACAATTTGAGCAGTTTGAGCAAATGACCATTTCAGAGACGAAAAGTATTGAATTCCTATTATGGGCAATGAAGCCAAACTGTATGACCAGTGTGTCTCTGTACTTTTCCAGGGGCTATTTACTGGGTCATCTAGACCTCTGGTTTTCAAAAGACAGCCCTCAAGCTGGTTGCATGAGAATCATCTGGCTTATTTATTACATATATGAATTCTTGGAATATAATAAAAATTGACAGGCTAAAAATCATCAGGTGTGTTCTAGATATTAGTACTTTTATCAAGCTCTCCATCTAATGCTGTTCTACATGCATTACAGCATGATTTTCACAAAATTCCACAATATATTTTATCTTTGTTTTGATATTTAGTAAGAGGAAATAGGAGAGGTAGAGAGCATCAAAATTGCTTTGTCTTAATGGGTACACAACACGTAGGCACAGTGCACAAAGCTTCCTGCCAAATGAGCTTCTCTCGGAGCTCTGCGCCATTTATTCCTGCACAGTTACTCTTCCTAGCCATCATTTGTTACCTTTTGGTGAACTCATTCTGCAATTCGAGGGGACATAGATGTCCCAAACCTGTATAACAGCTTCAGAAAGTTTTTAGCTGTTTTTCTATTTGTTGGAAGCAGCAGAATTTCCCAGATCCCTCGACTACGTTTTGCTTGACAAATGACACAATAAAGAAGATTGATACCAAGATCTTTTAGATAATTGTGCAGGAAGAAGCTTCAGGAGCTATACATTAGCTCTACTATATTTGTCAACAGCTGAGTTAAGTGATCCACTAGAAGTCATTTAAAACAAATGACTCTAAGTTTATTTTAACACCAGTGTTGATAATAGCATTAAGTACTGGCTTAGTTTAGCACCGTGAATAGACTTTAAATCTGTCATAGTACGTGATTGTTAATCACAGCAAGGAAATTTGGAAAAGGAATAGAGTATAGGATTTAAGTTATACTGACCCTAATAGTGTTGGGTACTAATAAATAACTGTGGAAGGAAAGAAGGAAGGATGCGAAGGAGGCAGAAAGAGAAGGAGGAAGAGAGGGAAGGAGGGAAGAGATGTTATACTCTTTTATTATATATGAATCTGTGCTCCTAAAGCAATAAATCCTGTATGTATGCCTGTAAGAATCTACTTAACATGCTTAGTTTTAATAAATATTTAATATACTATTTAGCGATAAAAGGGAAAATGGAAAAAGATGAAAAAAGAAGTTTTTCAAAATGGTTTGGTTCTTAAATGTATGCCCTGAAATGTGATTTTGAACAAGCCAGAGACTTTCTTAAATCTTGTCTACACCACTTTATATCTACTGTGTGACCTAATGAAACAGAAAGGGCGCAGCAGCTAATGTTCTCATGCTGCTTTTAGTCACTGCTACTCTATCGTGGGCCTTTACACTTCTCCTTTTCTACTGGAAAGTAGACAAGTAATATCCGGATAAGTATACTTTACTCTTTAGAGGATGGAAAGACTGGATTTGGAGGTAGATGTCCAGGGTTTGAGTCTTAGCGCTCTCAATTACTAGTTTTTTGATTTGTGTGAGTTTTTTGATAAATGCTCATGCCTAAATTCACTCTTTGCTAACATGGGAATAAAAATACATGTGTTATCTTCCTTAGAGAGTGAGGAGACATTCCAAAAAGAGTACTCTGAAAGTTCTTTGCGGATTGTAAGCTGCTATTCAATTGCACTTGTTATTATAATCATTCAACACAACTTTTTGCCTTTGATCTGAATTCTGGATGTTCAAACTTTAGCAGAGTGTCAACATACAATTCAGCACTAATGACAAGAAAATCCAATTCTTACAGAAGAGGAAATGAACTGTATATGGTACAGTCACACATTTGGAACCTGTTATTTTCAATAATAACATGTTAGGGAAGCATTCATTATTGACTGGAAATAATGTATATAGACAGTTAGCTGTAGCAGAGTTCATGCTGAGTGCTAAGATGCTGACATCAAACAGAAAGAGTAAATACAGTGATCTCCATTCTAGCAGAAGACATCCATCAGCATGGTTTATTTGCAAGGTACTGCATTATTTCTTCTTGATCAGCAAGTTCAAGGTAGACTTTTTTACAGCAGGAAGTGTTGTACATCCATTTCTCTTTCTCTGTACTGCTCAGCCCTTTGCCATTCACTGTAAATCTAAAGTATTTTAAGACCATTTCTCTTTGAACCCACAGGTCTGGTTTAATACTCAAAAGTCACCCTTAGGTTAAAGGATATAAAACCAGTTATTTGAATCTAGGAGAGCTAACCTGCTTTCATGAAGATCTCAGCTTTGGAGTCAGATAAATGTCTTCAGATGCATTTGTGCAGAGCACAGCCAAATGATATGAGGACAGTTAGAAGATTACATTTCTATATTCCCTCCCCAGCAGATAAGTTTATCCAGGGAGCTATATCCTCTTCATTTCTCAGCAGGAAAAAGAGTATTAAGACTTCAAGCCTAATAAAATGCATAGCAAAGCAATTTCATGGGTAAGACAAGAACTGGGCTTTTGGAAAAAAAATAGCACTTAGTCTCTCCATCAGAATTACTTTAAGAAGCCTGTTGTGCATCGGTATCAAAGATCTTCCTCTGGAAGCAATGTATAAAATGCTGAGATTATCAACAACAAAATGATTGAATTTTAAGCCAGGATAAAAACTAGGACTCCAAATTATTCTTATAGAAGTCAAAGAGAGAAAGAGGAAGTGGTAAGATATTAAAAAAAATCTTCACTGAAAAATTGAATGCTGCAAACACATAAAATATTTGCCTGTTAATTAATACTATGTAAAATACAAACTAACCAAAAAACCCTACAATAACAAAAATAATAACAATATACATGTTCATAGATTCCTATAGAGTGTTCTCAATGCACTTTGGACATTCAGATCAGTAGAAAGAGAAATAAATATGTTGATATCCAGCACTGGATTTTATCTAGTTAAAATGTACAAGTATACAAAGTTATAATTTTAAAATTATTTTTCACTAAAATATATTTATATTATAATTCTACAGTGAAGAAAAATCATTTTTGTACTTAAAATATAAATACATATGTTATTTTTGGATTTCAACAACAAAATAGCTATGTTTAGCAACAGTTTGTGAAATACTTTTTAGTTTCTCAATTATTTCAAGTAACTTATAAACTTATCAAAATTTAAATTTTACCAACAAAGTTAGAGCTCCTTTAAATCATTTCTAAGAATCTAGCTACTTCCATACCAGGTAAACTATAGTAAAAATGGGGTTCAAATAGTTTTGTCAAGTTTGAATATTACTTTCATTCAGCAAATAAATACTATGCACTAATGCATAGGACTCCACCATGTCAAACATGCATCCAAGTGAAAAATTTTTTACTAAAAATATTAGAAAACTTGGAGAAATTGACCCTTTCAGGTGATTAAGATGGCCTATGAAGGCTCCTCTTCCCCCATCACCTAAACCCGTATGCATCTCTGTTTTGAGAACTCAGATCAAATCGCAACATTTGGAAGCTTTTAGAAATTAAATTCTCTCCACATCATTTACTACTTTATTTTGTGGTAATATTCTGTGTCTCCTTGGCAATATAACAATTTATGGGGACATTCAGACTGGCATGAGACAATAGGGATTCAATCTTTTTTCTCCCACTTACTGGCCACGTGGCTTAACTAGTTGCTTTTGAAAAATGAAAACAATAATGCAATTGTTATGAGGATTTAATGATGTAGAGATTTAATGATGTACTGAATCCAGCATATTGTAGGGGGTCACTAAGTATCCATTTATTATACATATTGGTGTTTATACAATTTTCATATGTATAATGTCTGTTCAGTAGCATAAATCTGACTTTGTTTTTCTATTTTTAGAAATAATTTTTCTCAGGCAGTTTATTTAATGTGCTTCACTCTTTCTTTTCATGTTTCTGTAGCTCCCACAGCACCCACAGGAAGAGCATGCTCAGCTCTTGGCAGGACTTTAGTGAGCAGCACTGTCATGATGTTAAGCTGACTGACTGTTATTCACCTGTAAATCATCCCAGAAAACAATTCAGCTCTAGCTTGGCAGTCTCTAGGGTGGCGTGGCTATTTTATCTTTTCGAATGGGAATAATGGTCAAAATAACAGTCTGAACTCCCGGAAAAGTCCACTTTGTGGTCTTCAATTACATCAAAGTGTTTGCAAAGTGCTGTAAATCTTGTTCAAACTAGAAAATGCTTGGCCCTGCGCAAACCAACAGTGATCTCAATCAATTCCTCTTTCCTCTTAGAGCCACTTTTTTGGCAGAAGGCAGTCATAAATTTTGATGGATTATTTTTCTTTTCATGTTATAGAGAGTTTAAGTCATAAGGATAATAGGTGCATTGTAGCAGATACCTCCTGTTTTCTGCCCAGGTGATTTAAGTACGATTAATCACATGTGAGGCTTCAGGATTTAGCTTTAGGATTAAGCCAATTAGCAATGTTACTCCCATATTTTAAAGTTCAGAGTCCTGGGCATGTGACTCAGTCTAACTAATTGGATCGAATTCTAGGACTTTTGCTGGAAATATTGGGATAAGATTCTCCTTTCTCTACTGGAGTTGGCTATTCAAGTTTGTGAGACTTAAAACTGCTGCATTCTGAGCAAAAGCTCGGAAACTCTAAGGGATCATTATTAAATCTGAGGATTAGATGGAATCAGAGGAAACAGAGCTGTAAGATGAATTTGATTGGTATTTTTGAGCCATTGATCAGGTTCTGTTGGGAACTAGAGGTGCTTCTGAGCTGTTCTGTCTTGTGTACCATTATTTGTTAAAGCAGATTGTTTTAGGCTTTCTGTAGCTTAAAACTGAAATAATCCTGAGATACAGTCTCCTAAATCTATCGTGTTTCAGATCCTATTGAAGGTCCTGAATCTAGCATCCTGACACAATAGCATTGCAGCTTTTCTCCCTAATTATTTAAGGTTATTCACTCTCAAGGCTTGCCAGGACAGTGATGTGAGTGTGTGTGTGTGTGTGTGTGTGTTTGAAGGTCAACTACTGTTGGGTTAAGAATCACTGAAAACTCATCGGCTTAATATAAACATCTATTCTTGCTTACCCATATGTGGCTCTTTTTGTGTTCCTCAAGACAAATTTTGCTTCAAGATGAGTATATTTAAGCTGGGCTTGGCTTTGTGCTATGGTTGGGGTCAGATCTATTTCATGCATGTTCTCTCTAGAGCCCAGGCTAAAGGAACAATAGTTTCCCATGACAGTCTTGTGGTGATGAAGATGAGCAAAAGGGCAACAAAAATCACACATAAATATGTTTTTTTTCCCTTTCTTCCATCATTTAATACGAATTGTGACATTCTAGCATCCTAACTGAATATTAATTGTGAGAGTGTAAGAGCAAATGCTTCTATTTTTGAGAGCAGATAAACTAGAAGGAATAAAAAGATGTTAATATGTAAAATATATTCTTAAAAAGTAATAATATCAAAAATGGAAGTTACATAGTTAGTACACATTGCCATTATAGTTTAATTATTATATTGTCAGTTGAAGGCAAATGAAACCATGCATTAATTATTGAGTCACTTTTTAACTACAAAACTGTCAATGAGTTTTTCTCAAAAGCAAGAGAATTCACCTACATTTAGAGCAAGTGGTGGCTGATAGTGCATCTATGTAGACCTATTCACTCCACCCAGCAACTGTACACACACACACACACACACACACACACACACACACACAAAGGGAAGCTGTCTGGAACGTATCCAGCCATGTAATATGAACATATTATATTAACAATGACTGAATGCTTTCCAGACAGTCCCCAAGTATGTGTGTGTGTGTGTGTGTGTGTATAATTTTTCTTTGTCAGTACTTTAATAGAAGTTTTTAAGCCCAGCTTAATATTTAGGTGACACAATTCACTTTTACTTTTTGGGACAGTAATTTTACTTTTTATAAATTGTCAGTATATGAATTTTGGAAAAAATTAAATTAGTTCTATAGATGCTGATAATTCAAAGTGATTTAAACTTTGGGATTAATTATATTAAAAATATTTTTCATGCAATTGTTAGACATACAAAAAAGAAAAAGGAAACAAAATTGAGAGCCCCATAAGGATGAAACACTATTTTATTTAGTTCTATATTTGCAATGACTCATATGTCTGACACATCTCAGGGGCTAATGACTAATTAGTAAAAGAATTATTGACACATGTAAAATAAGATGGTGGCATTTTTGCATAAATTTTCAGCTGCAGATACTATTCAAGATAGATTTGCAGGCTATTAAATACCAAATCAGTAGTGATTTTTAATTGTGCATTCCACAGATATTTTCAAAAACAAAGTTTTTCTGCGTTTTGCCATTAGGTGACATAATGAAAGATTATACTTCCAATTCAATCATACCCAAGGCTAGGCTTGGCTTTATGCCTTCTAGGAACTTGAATCTGAGCACATCTCTGAACTTATAAACCTCAGTTTTCCCATCCATAAAATGAGATTAATAGATCTACATCCAATGATTGTGCCAGACATCTTATTGGGTACTAGAAACACATATTACCAGTATAGAACTTAAATTCTAAGGAGATTTAATGTTAAAACATAGGTAAAGGATCTAGCAAAGTATTTTGCATGCAGTAGAGGTTCAGAACTACACATTTCTCCTCCTTTTACTGCCACATAGCCCATGCCTTGAGGCATACGTGGTTGTTCTAGGACTTCTTTGCATTACTCATATTGCCAATATATGATGGCCTCGCATAAAATAGTGCCTTGACTTAAAATTTCAGAGGAACAAATGGATACCTACTCCCCCTCTAGGGACTTAGAGGACATTGTTAGAAAATAAGACATAACAAAGTGTCAACATAGCTTGTGGTTCTTCCCATCTGACATTTTTTTGAAGGGCACACAAAATGTTCTCTACAGGAGCAAAAGCCACATAAGGTCAAACATATTTTGGAACTTGTCCCTCGTTGATGGAAACAGGTAAAGATTTAACTCTACCAGTGAAACTGTGAACAACAGAAGGCAACAGTGAGCAAGAGGGCGGTCAGGGAAGGCCAGCTGCAATCACACACGAGAAGTCTGATTGTGTGTCTACTTGAGCCTGGAGGAAAGGACACAATAAAGTTTCTGACCTGAAATAGATTTTTAAATGGAAGTCGACAATAGCTGGCAAAATGCACTCAGTGTTACAATCAAGCCACAAATATTTCAAATCATTTCATATGTTTGATGAAACACTGGTAAGGTCACCAGTCCCTTTGTCCCCTACAAGGTTGGTATTTATTGGAAAATTCCCATTCAAGAAATAAACAATTAAGATACTGTTGACATCCACACTCTGGAAAATGCATTGCACTTGTATCCCCTTTCCTGCCCCCGGTCCCCTTGTCGCTTGGAAACTCTTGTTTATGTTGCAGGAAAGAGCCTGCCAGAAGCATGTGCAATGATAGTGCCGAGTATTGCCAGACTGCAAAAGTGTGCATGCACACGCACTCATTCTCCATTATTCACTCATTAACCCATTCATTCATCCATCCTTTTATTTGTACTCATCTTGTCATCAAATATTTATGTAACATCTTTTGTCAGCAATCACCATTCTAGATATTGGGGACAGAAGAGATATCTGGACTAAAATGATCCTTCTTCTCTTGAAACTAAAAAATCTATCTGGGGAGAAATTAAAATAAATTTATAAAAACAATAAAATATAAAAAAATAAGTTAAAGCATTGTGTAGGAATTTAACAGGGGCTAAAAAATCAAACAAATTGAGGTAGCCAATGCCAACAGAGGGCAGCTATTTAGGGAGATGGTTGGGATCGCCTCTCAGAGAGATGATGCTTACGGTAAACCTAAACCGTCAAAGAGAGCTGGTCAAATGATGGGTCAGAAAAAGAGCATTTTATTTGGAGAAAGTTGGTTATTCAAAGGTCTTGAGATGGAAAAAGAACCTGAACTGTTTGGGTAAGGGAGAAAGGGAGCAGTGACGCTGGAGAAGATGGCAGTGAATGTTCAGGGTTAGATTGAACAGAGCACTGAAGGCCTTGATAAGACACCTGATTTTATTCCAAGTGTCCAAGTGCATGGGTGCGTATAAGCCATTGAACAGCAAGATAAAATTTCCATTGTCAAAGGATCACTTGGGCTACTGTATAGAGTGTGGGTTAATGAAGGGTCAACTTGGAAGCAGGGAAAACAGACAGAAGACTCCTGGGAGAATCCAGGGAAGAAATAATGCTGACCTGAATATGTAGATCGGGTTGTGGTTGTAGACAGTCATATTTAGAACACACATAGAGCAACTTAAATTGGCATCATAATTGGTAATGGTTTGGGATTAATGTTTTCTAACTCTTGCATTATATTTGTGTAGAAATGGAGACCTAGAGAATTGATGTCATGCCTAAGATCACAAAGTTAGTTCACAGCAGAATGATGGCTCTGCTACTCTGGGTCCCAATTCTGGCTTAACATCAGATGAATAGATTAAAACAAAAAAACTGCTCTGCTATTACTAAATTTTCTGAGATATGCTGATGTCAGGGATACAATTAAATTCTGATCATTTAATTAAAATGATGATGATGATGATGATAGTAATAATGATGATGATGATGACAGTAGCACACTTTTAATTGCTGGTTATCGTAGGCCACATTGTTTAGCTAACCTACACAACAATTCTATGAGACACGTACTAATTCTGTAGCATATCACTCTACTCACAAAGTGAATTGCTAATTCCTCTTAGTTTGTAAGAGAGAGGTTTAATGATTGGTTTCAATCCACAGAGTCAGTAAGCATAGAATCCATGTATAATTCATTTTAAAGAATATATACCCTATTTTAATCAATAAAATATTATTTATTATTTATGCTCATATTAAAAATCAATACATTTGCATGTGGAAGATGATTCAAAAATCACCTAAAATTTTATAATCCTAAAATAATCCTTCAGAATATTTTGATAGCTTCCTTTCATATTTTTCATTATGTACTTACCTGGGCATAAATAGTATTAACCTAGGTACTAAAGTCATTGTTTTTGACTTTTAGTAGCCTCTTTGAGGTTATTTTACCACATGGGTTAATGATTTCTTTCCCTTGCTTCAGTTTAATAGACAATTAAAGGAATCATTTTCCCCGAAATGTTATTATGCTCTCAATCTGGCTAGCAATGAGTGATAGCAAGAACCACCCATTCTTACATACACACATCTGTGTTCACTTGTCTACTGTGAAAGTGTCTGTATTTGGCATAACACTGGGTTTCAGTTAGACTCTGATGATCAAAATAACATCACATGATGGACAAAGTATGGTGGTGAAAAATGACAGAGTAGTTACAGTGAATCTGCAGTCCATTCCACTAACTGGTTACAGTCAATTTAGCAAGGAAATTATAGGTTCACTTTTGTATTATAGAATAGATTCTCCTGGAAATAGAAGGTGTTTGTAGATAGAATACTCTTATCTCCAAAGTAAGGTAGTTTCCTCTCTAAGCAATGCTTTTCTCCAAAAAAATCTGGAAAGTGTGGAACCCAATCCAATAACCCAAAACTTATTTTAATATTTTGATATTTTAAGTAAATCTATTATTTTCAGGGTCTTAAGTCTTTATGGGCAGAAAAGTAAATACATTCATTAAATAACATCTCATTTGATTTTTATTACAAGACAGGAATCAGGTTTATTATAATTGCCATATAGTCATGGTGCCACTTGAGGATTTCCTCACCCCTCAGGAAATCTGTACCTTTAGCTTTGGCAATTCCAGTGGAACACTCAGTGGTAGATTGGATCATCATTCACTACTCTCCCTCCTTACATTAAAAGAAATGCATGTATTCAATTTGCTGTGTGATTTTATTATACCTCCCTCTACTATAAACTGAAAACTTTTTCCTACACCAGTGACATTGAGTTTGGCTAGTTATATGCTTTTGGCACTGAATGTTAGCAAAAGTAATTCCAGCAGGCACTTTAAATATACTTGAGTGTTTTGACTTGGCCTCTAGTCCTTCTGCCATCTGTCATCAGAAGAGCACACTCCATGTTGCTATTGGTCCCAGATGAAGAGATACTTGAGCAGGCCTAAACTAAATCTATAATGTAAAGCAAAACCCAGTCAAGGCCAGCCAAGCCCAAGAGAGCAATATTTAAATTTACAAATTCATGAGTGAGAAAAAAGATATTTATTCCTTTAAGCTACTAAGGCATTGTGGTACTTTCTTATGCCATATTACTTACTATTAATATAACAAATCTAACTAATAAACTCTTAAGAGTTTCCTGTTATGTGCTATCGGGAATGCCAATTTATTTTATTTTCCTAGGTCTTTCTATGCCATTTTAAATTAAAATATCTCCATGTCTTTGTTACCAAGAACAAACTGTCTATCTTCTATACAAGCATACCCCATTTTACTGTGCTTTGTTTTATTGCGCTTCACAGATACTGCATTTTCTTACCAATTGAGGGTTTGCAGTAACACTGCATTGAGCAAGTCTTTTGGCACCATTTTTCCAACAGCATGTGCTCATTTGTGTCTCTGTGTCACATGTTGGTAATTTTTGCAATATTTCAAACATTTTCATTATTATTATTATTATTGTATCTGTTATGATGACCTGTGATAATTGATCTTTTATGTTGCTATTGTAATTGTTTTGGGGCACAGTGAACTGTTCCCATATAAGATGGCAAACTTAATAAATGTTGTGTATTCTAACTATTCCACCTTCTAGCCGCGCCCCTGTCTCTTTCCCTCTGCTTGGGCCTCCTTATTCCCTAAGACACAAGGATATTTAAATAAGACCAATTAATAATTCTACAATGGCCTCTAAGTGTTCAAGTGAAAGAAGAGTTGTGTGTCCCTCATTGTACATCAAAAGCTAGAAATAAGTAAGCTTAGTGAGGAAGGCATGTAGAAAGCCAAGTTAGGCCAAAAGCTAGGCCTCCTGTGCCAAACAGTTGGCTAAGTTGTGAATGCAAAGGAAAAGTTCTTGAAGGAAATTAAAAGTGCTACACAAATGAATGCACAAATGATAAGAAAGTGAAATAGGCTTATTGCTGATATGGAGAAAGTTTAAGCAGTCTTTAAGTAGATAAATGATCAAACAAGCCAAATCATTCCCTTAAGCCAAAGCCTAACTCAGAGCAAGGCCTTAAATCTCTTTAATTCCATGAAGGCTGAAAGTGGTGAGAAAGGTGCTGAGGAAAGGTTGGAAGCTAGCAGAAGCTGGTCCATGAGGTTTGAGGAAAGAAGCCATCTCCACATCATAAAAGTGCAAGGTGAAGCAGAAAGTGCAGATGCAGCAAGTTATCCAGAAGATCTAGCAAAGATAATGAAGGTGGCTAAACTAAACAGATTTTACATGTAGACAAAACATTCTTCTATTGAAAGAATATACCATACAGGACTTCCGCTGCTCAAGAGAAGTCAATGCCTGGCTTCAGAGCCCCAAAGGACAGGTTGACTTTCTTGTTAGAGGTTAACGCAGCTGGTGACTTTAAGTTGAAGCCAATGTTCATTTACTATTTCAAAAATCTTATGGCCCTTAAAAATTATGCTAAATCTACTCTGCCTGTACTCTATAAATGGAAAATCAAAGCCTAAATGACAGCACATCTGTCTACAGCATGGTTTACTGAATATTTTAAGCCCACTGTTGAGAATTGGTCAGAAAAAATGATTCCTTTCAAAATATTACTGCTCACTGACAATGCACCTGGTCACCCAAGAGCTCTGACAGAGATTTTACAAGGAGATGAATGTTGTTTTCATGCCTGCTAAGACAGCATCCATTCTGCGGTCTGTATTAAGAAGTAATTTCAATTTTCAAGTCTTATTTAAGAAATACATTTTGTAAGGCTATAGCTGCCATAGATAGTGATTCCTCTGATGATTCTGGGAAAAGAAAATTGAAAACATTCTGGAAAACATATACCATTCTAGATATCATTGATAACATTACTGCTGCATGGGAAGTCAAAATATCTACATTAATAGGAGTTTGGAAAAAATTGATTCTAATACACATGGATAACTTTGAGGGGTTCAAGAGGAGGAAATAACTGCAAATATGGTGGAAATACAAAAGGACTGGAACTAGCAGTGGAGCCTGAAGATGTGACTGGATTGTTGCAATTTCATAATCAGAGCTTCCTGAAGGAGGAGTTGCTGCCTATGGATGAGTAAACAAAGTTGTTTCTTGAGATAGAAAATGTTGCGAACATTGTTGAAATGACAACATAGGAGTTAGAATATTGCATAAACTTGGTTGATGAATCAGCAGCAGAGTTTGACGGGCTTGATTCCAATTTTGAAAGAAATTCTATTGCGGTTAAAAGGCTGTCGAACATCTTTGCATGCTACAGAGAAATCTTTGGTGAAAGGAAGAATCAGTTGAAGCAGCAAACTTTTTGTTCTCAAATTTTTAAAAATTGCTACATCCACACCACGTTCAGCAAACACCACGCTAAGCAGTCAGCAGCTGTCAACATTGAGGCAAGACGCCCCACTGACAAAAGATTATGACTTGTTGAAGGCTCCAATAATTGTTAGCGTTTTTTAGCAACAAAGTATCTTTAATTAAGGGATATACATTTTTTAGACATAATGCTATTGTACACAATAGACTACAGTATAGTGTGAACATAACGTATACATGCACTGGGAAACCAAAAATGTATGTGATTCAATTTAGTGCAATGCTCACTTTATTGCAGTGGTCTGGAACTGAACTTGCAATATCTCGCAAGTTTGCCTGTACATCAATGTTACACTGTTCGATAAGCTCTTCCAGCCTTCGTTGTACTGGCAAGTGTACAGAAGTCATATAACTATTTGGAAAATAGACATATAAAAATAAATGTTTATTTTGAAGAAAGGTTGAAGAATTACTATGTTGAGGCTGGCTTTAGGAATATTTCATAGAGAATTGATTAGTGTTTGGATAGTAGCCCTGGGATTGAAGATTTCTCTTCAATATTTCTGTAGAAATATTTATAAAGAAATAAATCTCATGTTTTCTTTTTTCCCTAACATCAGTAAAACATGTTAGTCTAGACTTTGAGAATATTCACTCTCTCATAAGGGAAATACAAACATCTTCTCTACCACTTATCCTCGAATATGTGACCTTAGAATCTTATTCACTTTACTTCCTAGTAAAAGGTTTCTACATTTTGAGTAAAATACAGCGAATGTCAATTATTTCCCTGTAATGACCCCACATGTCTTGAAAATGCAAGGAGAACTTTGTTTCATGTCTGTAGTGGCAATGCCTGGGAAGCCATAGTCTGGAAGACCTTACCTCTCTGCTTTTTATTGTCACTGGACTCCCTATTCCACGTAGGGTGAGCACATTAACTTTTATAGAAAAATTAATGTTTATGCAACCAATTCTGGCGAATTTATAATGTTTACTCAGTTCTTATTGCAGAACAGTTCTCTGGGTGGCCTTAGACTGACACAGTTCTCCCCACTTTCTTGCCTGTAGTTCTCAAGAATAATGGTAGAATGTTCTGGGAATGCAACATTCTGAGACGGGGGAGGCTGGAGCTGGCTGGAGCAGCCTGAGCTCTGTTCTATCCCTGCCCCTCCGCAAGGACAGGATGCCCTTCAGTGCATTAGCCCAGTGAGTCATGTGATCCTGAAGTGTGTAAACCGGGTGGCCCACCTTTTGACATCTCTCATCAGCAGGGTAAGTGGGGCACAAGCACTCAAGACTCCATCCACCCTGTGCGGCTTCCTGAGCCTTGGGGAAGCGGCTCACAATTGATCCTGGATTCTGTTGTCCCTTGCTGCCTGTCAGTGAGTAATAAATCCACTTCATGTAACGTGCTGAGTATGTTCCATCTCATAGAACTCAGACAAGTTGGTGACTAGTTGAAAACCTATTTCACATTTACCCCTTATGAGATGTTTTAAAATCACCAAAGTTAATAAATATCCATTATAAAATCTTATTTTTCACATGTTCCTTTGAATGCTGTGTAATATAGCTAAAAAAATGGGTTTATTCCTTCTTTTTTTACTAAAATGTATAAATGATATTAAAGTTGCTTTCAATGTTTTATTCAAGAGGGAGGCAAAGTAGAAATTGAACAGAAACATCTTATATTTGATGGCCACACGATTCTATGGCCAACATGATTTGCCCATTAAGTTCATGAAGAAAAAGTCAGAGAAGTAAGTCACCTTACTCTTTCATATGTCTCATTCTTTGTAATGTCTTTGCAAGTTGGCAGACTTCTGAAGTAATTTGAATATCACCCATATAATAAGTGG
>CAUYSK010115327.1:0-16425 GCA_963575035.1 Avahi laniger
CTACTTGGGAGGCTGAGACAGTAGGATTGCTGGAGCCCAGGAGTTTGAGGTTGCTGTGAGCTAGGCTGATGCCACGGCACTCGCCCCAGGCAAGAGAGTGAGACTCTGTCTCAAAAAAAAAAAAAAAAAAAAAAAAAGAAACATTTTAAAAATTTCTTACTTTTAATTTCTAATATGATAAATATCAGTAAGTATAACTCATGAACAAAAGGCCTTTGTGAATCTCAATACTTTTCAAGAGTATAAAATGACAGCTGGCATAGGTCAGTGAATTAAGTGTTGTATAGCAGTGGACATGAGAGAGAGACAAGTACTTGTCATTGCAGAACTTACATTGTGGTTACAGAGAATATGCAAAATCCAACAGCTAAAGAACATTTATAATACATAGAATATATAATATATAGTTTTTGAGTATATGAGAGGAAAACTGGGTAGGTAAGTGCTGAGCTAGTGTTTTTCAACATATAGTCTTACACCTGCCCTTGAATAGCTTGTATTTATTTCTAAATACATATATATATAGAAGCATGGGCCCCAGGATCTCCAGAGGTAGGGCCTAGCAAGCTACATTTTAAACAAGTTTCTCAGGTGACTTTCCTACTTGCTAAAGTGGGAAAATCACTGTAAGGGCATTTCAAGTAGAGGGATGGCTAGGAGTAATCAAAACCAGTTTCCCAGCACAGGTGAGCATTGAGTTAGATTTCGAAGCAGGGAAGGGTATATCTTGCAGTCAAGGTTAGAAGAGGTGTAGGCAGAACACACAGCAAGAATAAACGCATGGTGGTGGGACTGAGCAAGATGATTCTGAGAATGAGCAAGCAGACCTGTTTGGCTGAGGTGCACAGGTTGCTTAGAAAGGTACTGGTAAATTTGAGTCTGTGGTACTTTATGAAATACTTTTAAATCTTGCCTGCAACACTGAACTAAAAAGCCAGTAGGGAATTACTAAGAATTCTCGAGCAGAAAAGAATCAGAAGAAAATATCCTTTCTGGTAACTTATTATTATAGCTTATGAACTGGGAAAAAAATATAGCAAAAATACCTCATGAGTGCAGATTTGGATAACACTATGAACTGTTACAAAATCCATTCCTCTAGTTACTGTGGACAAAAAATTGTGTAAATTGTACCTTCCAGTTTCTGGATGCGTGCAGCCCTGATATCAAGAAGATGAACATATTGTTCTACTTTGAGTTCATAATCTTGCTGCAAATTTTCCATCTTATGGGTAACTGCCTCAACCTCCATCTAAGACATAAAAGATAATAAGTTTCAGTATTTATGATTAGTTCCATTTTCATTATTCAAAGCTACCATGATTTCAAGTATTTTCTAGATCCTGGAAATACCAGAAGCTGTAAACACCAAGGTTTCCTGACTTCAAATAGCTTATAGTTTAGAAAATTGTGCTTGGCCCTGTTCACAAATCAGGAGTAAAATAAACTAAACTCCATATTGCTTTTTATGGAAGAGAGTTTTTATTTTGCTAAAAGCTAACATAACATAGTTAAGGCAGGATTCAGGATAACTATAACTCATTTGCAGGATGTGCTACCACTAATATATGTTAAGTTCGTTGCTACTGTTCATTCCCTAAAGCTAGGGACTTAAAAAATTGTTTTTCAGCTATTCTCAGTACCTAGTTAAAAGGCTAAATTCCGGAGATATGGTAATACATGTTACCAGATGATAATAGATAATAACATATGATACTTAGAAAAGTAAATCTTCAGTAGAATATTATAGAAAAATCTATCCTCTTGATTTAGTGTATTACATTACCTGATAATCTTTATTAATTTTATGTTGCATAATTAGCATGTTTCTTGTCTTTTCAAGTTCTTGCACTGTTTCTGCATGAGTTGCTTGCAGCTCTCTCATGGAACGTTCTAGATCTTTATTAATTTTACTGTCTACTTTCTCTAAAAAGGAAAGGTCTCCACTTTTTTGTTCTTTTTGAGCCTACAACAAAAACATGTTTTATTACCAAAACAAGAATTTCTAAAATGTGACTGTATGAATTAATCTAAATACGTTAAGATACAATCATTAATTGAAAACAGATATATTTCCATTTTTTAGATCGGGAATAAAGCAGTCCTGATATATATATTTGGATAGAAATCAAAAAACAGCTTATTACTTCATGACATATAAAAGAATCATGCATATTTATATATATTTCTTCATTTGATTAAAACCTACACTGTGATCTAAAAGGAAAGAAGTATATTTTCTTGTGTCTTCTTGTACATAGCAGAATATCCTAGAACTGGAAAATATCTTCTTGTTACATTTACAATTCAATATTTTACTTAAGATAACAGGGTGTACACCAAGGTCTCTCAGGGTAGAAAACTGTTGATTAATTTTATAGTAAGGCAGGAAAAGCAAAATGTTTGTTACAATTAAAGTGCTTTAAATAAGAGTTTTTGAGGTCTGTTTTAATGTAATCTTGATGTCATTATAAAATATGCAAACTAAATGTCACCTGACCACTTTCCTGAGTCTTAGTAGAGTTGATATGTAACACATATTAATGTATATGTGTGCAAAAGATGCCCTAAGTTTCAGAAGCACAAATAATTCATTCTCCAAATATAAGGGTTACAGATCATTACAGATCACAGGTCATCATTATGCTGAAACAGCTATATGTAGACACGAAAATCATGGTGAAGTTCAGAAGTTACCTTTATAAGCAGGAGAGCTTCACTCAACTCATCAGCATTAATATCACTCTCCTGTAATAGATTAAATAAAAGCTCACAATGAGATATTAATGGAAAATACAAGAGACATTCCAGCTATTCAGATTATCTTCATGGAACATAACAGATGCTTGATACCATGAATTAATAAACTAAGTAATATATTTGTATTCTTTTGCTCTGTAGTACGGTGTTTTCTCTATGCATAAAATATTTAGATAACAATTTCGAGTTTTTTCCTAAATAAGAAAATAATTCACCTGGTTGTAAAACTTCATGCGGTCTTTAAGTTCATCAAGCTGTTGCTTTTGTTCCAGATATTGTAACTGTAGTTCTCTATTCTCTTGAATGAGTTTCTCATTTTGGTCTTTATAAAAATAAAGTCAACACAATTGGAAAGGTAAGTGAGAATTAGGTCTAAGAACACATTTTTAAATTATTTTAATTCCTCTTACACACCAAGCTTGATCTAATGTTCTTCTGGTCAGAGAGGAAATTGAGCTAGCACCCAGACAAAGGCAGCAGGGGGGTGAGGAACAAACGAACGCTATCATGCAGTATCATGTGTCTACCATATGATTCACTTGCTTATCAAAAACCTACGATGTAAGTTCACAGTATTAATATAAGGAAATTGTGGCCTCTGGGACTTCAAAGGCACATTCTATTTAAAATACCTAGGAAAATATATGTCTAAGTCTATGATTTCTACTTACTTATTAAGGGTCCTGAAAAGCATGCAAAAAAAAAAAAATTTGTCTTTTAGTTTTCTATTTGACTTCTTTGAATTTTCTTTTCCCAACTTAACATAAAATCTCTGTATTAAAACAAGGAAATTTCACTGATAAATAAACTCTGAATCCATACTTTAGTCAACCATACTTCCAACAAATCTGTTACAACAGGAGAAATGAATTTTCAAGCAGTGCATGGTAGCATCAATAATAACTCATGTGTGTTCCTATTCACTGAGTTCATGCTATTAACTAGCAGGACATGGACTTAAAGACATTGCTAAGGAAAGGATATGGTTACTTTTGCCTAGGCATTCAACTGCTATGACCCACAAGCAGGAGTGTAGATAGAGTACAGCTTCAGAAGACAGCAAACTCACAGAGACTAAATTTTCATTTCCTATATCAAATATGTTTAGCCTTTTTTTTCTTTTTAAAGCATAATAGCTAGCTAACAAACCCACCACATTAGTCTCTTTTTCTTCAGTGTATTCTTTACTAGATTTCATTGGGACAGTCAGGTATCCTCCTTTGTTGTCTCCCTATGGGCTAACTCTACACCATGTCATCCAAAGTGTCTCCACTAATTTCATTCTGCTCTCAATGATTTATGTTTATCATAAGTCTTCAATTGAAGTTGCACATTTTTGTTTCCTTAACGAAAATCAATACATTTGCCAAGAATTCTTCACATGACTGCATTTGCATATTGACTACATTTTATACAAAAATGTGTCGCTGACTTTTGTAAGGCTTTGTGTTCCCAAGCTATAAATACCACATATAAATAAAAATGTTAAATTACACAGTTATTAAGAAATGGACTAATTTTGGATGTTTTTAATGTCACATATTTCCTGGCAATCTAAAAAGTTAAAAAAAAATTGTGACCCTAGGGTATACAGGTAACTTTTACTATCAAAATTACTGTGTATAAATACTTTTATCTTATTGATAGAGGTTGAAAGGTTATCCTAGCATATAAATTGTTTATATCTAACAAAGAATTCTCAAATATGAACAATACTTGGAAATTCTGAAGGTAAAGGTTAAATGCTTGTCTTTAAACTAAAAATCAGGATTAATAAACTTCTTTTTTCTTAGGGTGTAGAATAAGAATGTAGGACTATTTTATGTTGACAGGTTAAAACAACATCTAGATAAGAATGGTTAGGTAACAAAAAGAAGGTAAATCTAGTCATAAGGATGTAAACTCAAAGGTACTGAGAATAATATAATTTCATTCCCTGTCCAGCAAAACTTTTAAGGTTCCAAGAGTGAGCTAAAGTGTAAAGGCCATGACTGTTCTATCTATATCCAGACATATTGTATTTTGATTATTATTTCCATGTCTGGTTTTTCTATCCTTTCAATTTTTCAGAGCAGGGCTCCTAAGAATGATATGCTACTAGGTAAAAATAAGCTTATTTAAATGTTTCCATTCTTTCCTGGTTTTTGTTTCAGTAACTATGTCCCCATTCACTGATATGTTTAAAACCAGGGCATTAGTGGGAGAACAATTTAGTGGGAGAAGACATTACTGAGTACGAGTAACCTTCTTTCTACTCAATTTTATGTAGAATTATCCACTATATTTTTCCTTTCTCAAACTGTTTATTAGGGACATAACTCGTGGGTCTTTAAAAAGTACTGAAATGGTATAGTTCAAAGAGGAAATAGACTTGCTGAATTATAATATGAAAAAATCAAAGCACTCTGTACAAGATGAAAAATAACCTCCTTACCTTATGCTTTGACAAAAAGTAGGTTAAACTAAACAGCATTTTATTCAAATGAGATAACATTTGACTCTTTTAAAATTATGTTCTTCCGACACACCATTAAGAAGCAGAGTGCAGAGAACAATTCAACTAAACAATTTTCAGAGCTCCTTTGTGCTAATATCTTCAGCTGTGATCAATATAACCATATGCATTATGCTGAATTATGCATTTCAGCTAAAGATAGAAAGGAACTTTCAAAAGCAAGCCCTTAAACACATGCAGTTAATTTAAGCATTAACCAAATGCAAACTGCATTTACATATCCTTCCCCCACATATTCACACAACCTGAAACTAATTTGTACCTTGAATAAAGAGGTGAGTATTCTTTAAAATAATTTGCCAGTTAGATGAATGACTGTAAGAAACCAGGGAAACATCTTCTGGCAAAGAACACTTGATACATGAAAAGGTAAATGTGTGAAGAGACTTCAAAGTAAAATTAA
Source organism: Avahi laniger (assembly GCA_963575035.1). Classification (NCBI taxonomy): domain Eukaryota; kingdom Metazoa; phylum Chordata; class Mammalia; order Primates; family Indriidae; genus Avahi; species Avahi laniger. The sequence goes on from CAUYSK010115327.1 coordinate 5,679, forward strand.
ACAATTTAAAAATCTGTAATACAAAAAGGAACTTTCTAAATATTAAAAGATTTCCTTAAATAGAAAATTTCAATTTTTAAAATTTATTATTTCCTTGAAAAAAATGGTTAAAAGCTGTAATATTTTTCTTACAACCTATTGTACCATATTCACAAAGAAACAAAAACTTAAATCCTTAGACTTATAAATTTGAGGTATTCCAACAAAAATAACCGAAAAATAACCACTGCATCAAAAATAAAAATTCAGTTCTAGCAATTTTTCTTTAGAAAATAATTGGATAAATGTATAAAGATTTATGTAGAAAGATGTTGCTTATGATACTTAAAAAATTGAAGCTACTTAAATATTCAATAGAAGATTGTTAAATAATCTATGGCACATCCACACACTGGAAAACTGTAACAACCATTATAAATGATGATGACACAGATTTATATTTATACTCAAGAAATGATTTCACAACACACTAAATAAAAAAAGCACATTATAAAACTCTATATGCATAGGAATAACTCTGAAAGGACATACATCAAATATTCACAGTGATAATCTTGCGGGTTGTGGAACTGATTTTTAGAATTTTTTTGTTTACTGGACTTTCATTCCACAGTGCACATGAGTCATGTTTATTATTTTTAAAAATCCCCAAAAGATATAAGAACCAGTGAAAAAAGATGAGAAATGGACTACATGAATTAAAATAACTTAGCAATTGTAATACTTAATAAGAACCCTCAGAATTAAATCAACAACAATAAACAGGTTTTTTTAAAAAAAAAACTAAGATTCTACCCCCTTATGAAAAGTTTCTTTCCAGAGACTAATTCAGATGTTGAAAAGATAACAGTTTTGGAATTCTTAATATCTGAGTAAATACAAAAATCATAGAAATAAAAAGGGTTTATTTCATTTCCCTTTCCTTTAAGAATGGGCAATTTAGCTGTTTTTGGAAAAGAGAGAAGGAATATAGAGCACTTTCACTTCCTTCAATAAACAAGAATTTATTGAGCAACTACTAAGACAAAGTTACTCTGTTAGGTATTCAACATTGCACATTAAAATCAGGAACTATGTATCTTTGACATCGAAACTTTAAATATCCACCAGGTCAGAAAACATGTCATCACCTTTTTATTCCACTCATAATCTTCTACAGAAAAATTCATAAATAATCTATCATCAAATTTAATCACTTGGTGAATAAATGTACTAGTGTGTTTCACTGAAATTAAGAGTCATCAATTATGAGATATTTTCTGATTTGAGACTTGTTAAAATGTGAAAAAAATGTCAGACTGCAATTTTAAAATGCTCTCACAAGATGCATCCCAATTTTAAATATGAAAAAATAATGTTCCTTATAGTCAATGAAATATGCCATTGTGATCTTAATAAAAATATAAGAATACTAACTAGAAACACAATTGTTTTTTAGAGTCTGTATTAAACTTTTAAACATTCTCATGCAACTGAGTTGCAAATATTCAGAAAGAGCAACCTTATTATCACATTACTTGGTTTATCTAGTGGATGAACAGACACAAACAACACTTGAAGCAAATAATTCACTTCCCCTGCTGTGCATTTGTGTGTATATGTATGTGTATGTAATACAGTAAAGTTCAGACATCTTTAATTATAATTATTTTACTTCTATAAGATAAGAAGGGTGAGATTTGTGACTTAAAATTTTCAGCTTATTAATTATTTTAGTAGGGACAGCTTGACAAAGCTTCCTGGTATTTAAGTTCACTGTCACAGCGTAGAATTAGACATCCCATTTTTAGGGAGATCCTCCCTATTCAACCTACCAAAAACAGCAAGCCACTTCCACCAATCTGTCATCTCACACTGCTTTGTTTTTTTACCATTACACCTGCCACCACCTCACATATTACATATTTATTTAACTGTTGTTAGTTTCTTCGTATTAAATTTATATTTCATGAGGGCAAGACCTTTGTTTGATTCATTGTTATATCCCCAGAACTTAGAACAGTGCCTAGCACTTACTGGTGCTCAATAAACACTTGTTGACTGTTGAAAAAGAAAGGCTCAGAATTGAGGAAAATTAAACAAATTAAAGACAACTTGAATACGGGTCATTCTGAGAAAAAACAATTCCTTTGGCAAAAATGCTGGGCTGAGTAAGGGAAATTTTGAGCCATCAATAAATTCAAGCAAGAGGACGGCTGTGTCACCAGTACATAGCAAGGTGCCTGGCAAGCAGTAGGCACCACAGTAAGTACTGATTAAATGAACAAGCATCAGATGTCTGAAACGAGTAAGTCAGTAGTTATTTTATATGTACCTCTTTCAGTTTTTAATCTGTCAAGGATTTCATTTTTGTCTGTTAAATCAGATTTCAAGGCAGTCTCAAGCTGAGCAATCTGTACTTTAAGCTGCTGTTCCTTTAACTTCCATTGCTCTTCATGGGCAGCACTGAAGGCACTGCAAAACACACGTGACACGCAAAGAAAGCTTGGAAATCAGCTTCAACCGAAAATAATAAAGAGAAAAGCTTTTAGTGGCACAGAGACCACTGTCATCATGTCTTAGGAATTAAGTAAACATATGCTGGTCTGCTGCTGTTGAAACCAAGGCGCCTTTCTCAGGCTGCGGTTAGGAAACATGAAAGAGTTTGTGGGATGAGCAAAGGAACTGGCCTTAATTTAGAGCTCTAAAGTCAGAAAAGTTGGCAGTGTGCAGTTTTTGTGGGACTAGTAAAGGAATTCAGATACTCTACATACTCCAGAGGAATCCGCAATTCCAAACCTCAGCAATTGACAACGGACAAAACCATTCTCTCCCACTTACAAACCTCTTAATATAGAGAAAATGAACTTTCCACCTGATCTTTAATTCTGTGAAACTTTTAAAGACTCTGGGATGATAACATGTTCACAAAATACTGGCTACAAAATGGTAGCATATTGAACCACAAGACAGTAATTCTGATATTGATTAAGAGGTAGTGATAATGCATTTTTGTCCTAAAAAACAAAAAACAATAGGCTAAGAACAATTTTAGTTGTAACACATGATCGGGATGAAAGCCAATGCTCTGTGCCTGATAAGAATGACGGAAATAGAATTACTATTCCTCAATAAAAGTGTAGCAGCTTAAACTATGGTTAAAATCTGCTAATAATCAAGACCCAGTATACTAGAAGAATAAATCAGTTAAAAAAGAAATGGTACACAGAAGGTATACAATAAACAGTTATTTCTGTGAGTGGTTCCTAAATGCTGGCCTAATCACGGGTGCTAGACCAGCTGCATTAAGGACACTTGAGGAGATTTAAAAATGAAGATCCCAGAGCCCAGGAATTCATATTTTTATAAAGCTCCCCAGATGATAGCCAGGTTTTGGAAAAACTGATCTTGATCTGTATTTCAGCAGAAAACCATTATTGGTGAAGCTTGATATGACTGAATAATCATAAGCAGCTTTGACCCATCTACTTCCTTTAAAACCAGTAAATAAAACAAGAGCTTACATTATATAATCTGGTTTTATACTGATGAAGTAAGTGGAAAAGAAACACATTACTGAAAATTGCCCTTAATGTTGCTCCCAGCTAGTCTTCAGTTTTTATTACAAACAAGTTACTTTTCTGGGAGGCATAACTTTCAAAAGAGCAAAATTGTGAATTCATTTCACATTTTGAATATTTTTACTGCATTTAAAATAACAAAACTAAATGGAATCCTAGAAGCTCCTCTAAATATGACATCTGTTTCTTCTATCAATGCTCCCATTTCACATACGGAACCTTAAAGAACGCATGGATCTACATACCAATATTTTACGTTAATTTTATCAAAAGTATAATTACCAACTTAAATGAAATCCCAATAAAATATGTACTTTAAATACTAAACTAGATAATATTCCTTTATATGTTCATTTTTAAAATAAAGAATATAATTTCTATGTCTGGCCAAATTATATATACTAAACTCATACATATAGATGCATGAATGTGAGTACATATATGTGTGTGTCTCTTGTTTTATTAAAAACATGCACTACCCGGAAAAAAATTAGCATGAAGAAATAGGCACAACTATACACTATATCAGATGCCAAAAATTAGAAACAGTAGTGTTCCAATAGCATTAGTACCAGCAAAAAATCACCAACAGCTAATCTGGCAGAAACATCAGAAGCTGTATGTGTTTAAATTAAGAACAATTTAGCAGCCTGGTTTTTCCAAACCCACAAAATACTAGTGTAAATCAGCATAAGTCAATCTGAATTTAGTCCACTGCTATCTTCCCTCTAAATTTAGGATTACATTCCACTGGAGTTTCATGAGGAATTCCTTTTGAATTTACTATATTCCTCTATGCTTGGAGCCATCTGTGTAACTATAAATGGTGAACCACATCTGGCTCCATTTTCTTTGTAAGGGCTGTATACATGATTAAATCTGCATATGAGAACAGTCTTTGAGAACCTTTTATTCATGAAAATGTTTTTGTATATTGCCTACAGTGACAACTGAGGGGGGATCATAGTTGATCTTTTGTACACTTTTTACTGTTACATTATGTTGCAGGACCGATAAAATGTCAGCCTACAGTGGAATGTCCATCGGTGCCTGTGGTCACTGGCACGTCCACTGGCAGCCATGGGTCAGCATACTGTAAATATACACCCTTGATCAAAAATGTCATAAGATTAAATAAAAACCAAAGAATCCATCTACACCCTAAGGTCTTTTTTTCTTACAGAAGAAATTCCATTTATTCCAATGTTCAAGGGCATCCTCTAGTGAGAGACAGGGAAGAAAAAACTCTAGATCATCTGCAAAGAAATCCACAGATACTTTAGTTAGTGCCTAAGGAAAATTAAACACATATTTACATCAGGATATTTCACTTACTGAAGGAAGATGATGCCCAAATGTACTTAGAGTTTGATTTCTGGGAAGCACAAAGTGCTCATATTTGGTCACATGAGCTTTCATGATTCCTAGGTTACAGGGGACATATGTTCACTTTACAGAAATGAAGCATAGAGCATCTATGGGTGCTCAGCAGTGCTCTTTTAAATTTTGAATATTAGATGATTATCACATCATAAAAACTTGATCCACCCAATTTTTAAAAGGTTTAATACCATCTTCAAAAACTAGATGAACAATTAAAAAAATAGGTATTAGATTATTATCTCTCAAGGAGTTAATACCTTAAAATCACCTACGTGTGGCCCCATGACTGAATCCAAACTTCATGGAACAAATCCCTTTAATAAAAGGATTTCATCCGTAAAATTTGGATTCAGTCAAAAGGCCTACCTCAAGGATCCAGAAGGCCACATGTGGCCCCAAGGCTACAGGTTTTCTAACCCTGCCGGTCTGAACCCAACCTCAAATTGACTGAATCGGAGTTGGAAAGTAGGGGAGGGCATGGGTGGAGAGGTGAAGAAGCTCTGAAGGGGTAGTGAAACGTATATTTTAATAAGTTTTCCAGCTTATTTGTATAAATTGTAGTTGAAGAATCACTGTATTCATCACTTAGCCCGAAAACTAACTTCGAAAATGGAAGAGAACATTACCATATTATAGTATAGAGTTTCTCTCTGACCAAATAGAAAGATTTAATTGCAAAAAATTTATTCTGGACTTTTAAATCAAACATTTCTTAAAGTTATACTTATTTCTTGGCATTGTTTCAAAAATGTTTTAACATAATAAAAAAGGCTCATACCAAATACTAACATGAGGGTTTTATCTTACTAGATGATTCTCTAATATGTCATATGTCAAGTAATAAACACGTTCAAAATTTCATTTGAAAAAGGAAGACGAAAATAAAATCTGAAAATAATATTTTCTCCTGAAAACTGGCCAATTTTGAATAACAAACAAATGTTCTCCTTTTTAAAATACACTATCATTATGACTAACCAAGCAGGGAGTATATGCGGTTCTTGATGAACATGTACTTGGCCATGATGAACAACAGTGCCATGAAACAAAAAAGCTGTAAAGAATCTCAGGGATGATGTTGATTTTTGTAGAGTTTCTCTAACTATCTGACTTCTGAAAATATATTATATATATTTAAAAAACTGTATTAGTGAATTTTGTAGTTCTACTTACTATTATGTGTTTGCCGGACTTTGTGCTGAAGTGACGTTAGTTTTTCTTTTGACATTAAATGTTTTTGACACTCATTACATATATTTACTTCCTTATACCTCACATAAAATTCAAGTGTAAGTAGCACAATGAAGTTTGCTTTTAGTGTGACAGGAAAAAAAATGTAGCTCAAGCATAAAACATTCAAGAAAAAAAAGCCCTTGAAAGTCAAATTTACACTTTCAGATCATCTTTTAATATGGAAAGATAAAGTTTTATGGTGATAAAGTAAGTATGAGAAAAATATCCATTCTCAAAATTCCACTTATGCATTATTCCCAGCTAAATTTGATTTTTTTTTATTCCAAGAAACTATGTATGTTCAGTAAAATCTCAAATTGGGGAGAAGTAGGAAATACAGAAATAATAGCCAAATGGCACTTATCTTCTTATATGTAAACTATGTTAAATTATTTGAAATTACAAGATATTGAAGATAAACATAAACCAATAAAAACTTCTGAATGTATGACAGACAGTTCCATTATTCCATGAATCTTTCCCTTTTGCATATATAATTTCCCAATGCAACTAAAATCAGAGAAATAGTGAAGCATAAGGAAAAAAATTCAAGTTTTAGAGTAAAAAAATTTGAGTTTTAGTCCTATAGTGGAGTCTCAGCAAATCTGTGTGACTCTGCACAAGTCTCTTAATTTTTCTTAAGTCTCAGTTCCCTCATTTATAAAATACAGGGATAATATTATCTTCTCTGTTATCTAATAGGGTATTGTGCCATCTGTATAATGACAGTTGAATTTTTCAAAAACATATATAATTTTAATTTACGTCTGAATCTGCTGTTGGTAACCCTTAACATAATGAGCCATTGTACAAAGAGAGTCAGTACCAGCAGGTAAACAACATACATGATATAAACCAGTGGAATAATGCCTTATATTAATTTAGATAATTTGTCCAAAGTAAGCCAAAATAAAAGCCTATCACCACAGTCTTTGGGTATGATTTGTTTAATTTACAAAATGTAAATTTAATGTGGAAAACATAAAACAGCTAAGAAGTTAAAGATGTATTTGTAGCTCAGATGGCTATTTTCTGAGGTTTCAGCATATGATCAATAGAAGCAACTGTTGAATATCAGCTATAACATATATTTAAATATATATTAAATTTACATTCATACAAACATATTTATAATTTATCCTATGATATATTATATACTGAAAAAGAATTTTAAAAAGTACACATAAACGTGTACTTTTTACACACACAGATATCTGTATCACTTAACCAAACTTAAATGTGTAGTAGAATCTTGTTTCTAACATAACCAGAAGGGATTCATTCCTAAAATACCACAATTGTGAAGCAGATTAGGAAACAGAATTGAAGCAGCCCTTTAAAATTTATCTTGAGATAATGATTGCATCTTTCTTTATAAAGAACACAGACAATTATTTTTCCCCCAATAGAATAACTTTCAGCTAATAAACTGGAGAGCCCAGTGGAGAGACCAAAAGAGGTTCAAATACAAGCTCTATTACTTCATACCTTTAATAGGTATAAAGCACCTCTTAAAGTGACTTCATTCTGTTTTATCTCCCTTGTCTGCAAAATGGGCATTTACAATACCTACATTTCAAGGTGTTGTGAGGAACTTATAACAATGAATGTAGAGTATCTAGCACAGTGTTTGCTAGCCTATAATTAGTGTCCAATAAATGACAGCAGTTTTTACCAGCGACAAAGTGATATGGTTTTCTTACTAGTGACAGATTACTGTCCAAGTTAAAAAATTCATTACCAATACCTTAAAAATCTTATTTTTTCTTTTATAAAGTATGCATATTTCTTGCAATCATCCACTGCTAATTCTTTAATCAATATTAGATATTTTGACAACAAATGCTTTGATATAAAAGATCTCAAACAAGAGAATGAAAGAACATATGGAATCATGATTTATTTACCTGTCATATAGTTTATCATAATTTTCCTTTAAAAGTTCTCGTTCCTTTTCTAAATCATTAATTCTATCCTGCAGCTAAAATGAAAAGAATATTACATGTTAGGTGATTATTATATAAAACTACATTGGGGTTAAAAAAAAAACATAAAAAAAAACCTCCATGAGATGAGGCTAACAAGTTTCAGTCTTGATTCCCAAATTGCAGCTGTTAACTAGACCACTTATATAGCCTGCATTTAATTCAGCATTGATTTTTTCCAACCTGTTAAATAAACATGAAATTAATATTCCTGTTTGATTTTAGCAGAAATGTACGCACTGCTTTATGGTAACATGTGCAAGAACTCAATAAAGAATATGTTAAGAGCTTGCGGTTAAGTCCTGGGAAACAATATTTTTTACTTTCTACAACAATGAATCCTATCATTATATTCATTTTGGATTAATTTTCAAGTGACCCATAAAAAATAAAATGATTAACTTTTCTTTAAGTTCATGGTTCAAACTAATTGTGTCAATCACTATTTACTCTGAAGACACAATTTCTCATGTTACCTGGAATTTACAAATAGCCAGCAGCATTATGAATAAATGAATAAATAAATAAAATTATATACCTTGTTTTATCCCAATGAATAATATTTTCAGAAATAAACTTGGGGTAATAAGTACATCTTTATGAGTAAAATGTACATTTCTGTACTCTGGTATTGATTTTTAAGTTTCACTCATAAGTATATTTTGTAATCACAACTTTTCCTCTTAAAATTCATTTCAATTTTCAAAATTCTCTTTTCATGCTAGTAAGAAAGAGTAAAAGATTCTCCCAAGATCAGAACAGAATGTAGGACCTTATTTTATTTCCATTCTTTTAGGAATAAGTTTAACAGGACACAGAACAAGATCGTGCTAGTTGGGAGACAGGAGTAGCAACAATAATAGGAAGATGAGTTTTCAAACAACTCCCTAGGAAAAGAAATTAGATAATTTCACTAAATTGCTAATATTGCAGAACATAATATCCACCTCTACAGAAGCAGATATACTCCTATAACTTTGTTTTGGTATCTCAAATGACTAATAAGTTGTTGTAGCTGAGAAAGTTAAGTTCTGTAAGTAATCTGGCATCAGTTTCAAAATATTCTGTTTTCTTTTTACTCAAGGATCTTTAATCCTTTAGGTAAACAGTGGATCTCAGGACATTTGCAAGTTATGTTAAGCACTGCTTCCACATTCATATATTATATTGACCACTCTATTTTGCTGTGCTCAAAACACAATTTATGTAGCTTATAATATTAAAATAAATACAATAAATGAAAGGTCTGTATGTTACTTTTTCAAGACGGTTAGAGAAGTTTTAATGCAACAGATGGCTAAACTCTTCGGGAGCTTACCTCTTCTACTCTTCTTGCAGAAAATGTCATAGAACGTAATTGTTTCTCAAGACTGCAGCATTTTAAACGCTGTTCTTTAAGTTGCATATTTAACTCATCTTCATTTGCCACCAAGGCATCATGGCTGATCCTGAGAGTTCTTTGCTTCTAAAAAACAAAAAGAAAATCTTTTAAATATTACTTTTGGATTATGTTTTGAATAAATAATTACAATTTTATAAATAAACTTATTCCTGAAGTTCATGGCATACAGCTTATTTTTTACATCACAAATGATGTATATGTGCTACTCACGTATAGGAGATACTCTCAACCTAAGTGTGACATAAGGAAGAAAATACAGGGCTATTTTAGCACAGAGTAGCATAACGCAAATTGTTTCTGTTCTTTATTTTATTTCCCCCTACTTTCTGATTTGTTGAAAGTGACCAGCAAGTAAATTAATTTTAACAACTAACTTTTTTTTCTTTTTGCCATGGTTACGTTGGTTGGATATGCTGTGTATAAATGGTGCACGGGTCAAAAGTGTCGACCACAGATACTCAGGGGTGCGCCACCACATTTATAAACAGCCTTGGATGGTTAGCTTTTAATTTAACACAATTAAGTTAAATTTTTCAATTCACTAAAATAGTTAAAAACTCTCAATTTTTCAAAAATGGTCTATTTATGAACATGCTTTAAATTCAATTTTATATACTTCTATGTCACATAATTCCTTTGTAAATAAAAGAGGTAATTACATTAAAGTCTTCTCATAGAGACCATATAACCATAACATGTAATGCCTCATCTGCTAAATAAAGGCACTTAAGCTCTATTGAAGTTTTTCTTCACTCGTTTAAAAGAAACATGGCTACAGAGCTATTCAGGCCACTTTTTGTTAATATTGGTATTATTACAGAACAGTATCTTCAGCCAGATTCCTCTGGGTTCCTCATTTCATTAAGGCTGTTGGCCTGAACCTCTCAAATCTTTACCCCACATCAATTTCCAAAAGAGGGCCGGGCGCGGTGGCTCAAGCCTGTAATCCTAGCACTCTGGGAGGCCGAGGTGGGCGGATCATTCTGAGCTCAGGAGTTCGAGACCAGCCTGAGCAAGAGCGAGACCCCATCTCTACCAAAAAAAAAAATAGAAAGAAATTAATTGGACAGCTAAAAATATATATAGAAAAAAATTAGCCGGGCATGGTGGCTCATGCCTGTAGTCCCAGCTACTTGGGAGGCTGAGACAGTAGGATTGCCTGAGCCCAGGAGTTTGAGGTTGCT